>CATIWM010390227.1:0-10846 GCA_949671775.1 Mallotus repandus
AAAAGCCCTTAGCACCATTCTTCTTTCGAGACTCGCAGAATCAGGCATCAGGATTATAACTTTGTAACCCTTCATTGCAGCAATTGCTGCCATTCCAATGCCGGTATTACCACCCGTGGCTTCAATAAGGATGGTCTTCAGCCAGTCCATTTCAACAATACAAACATACAAGGCAACTGGTGAATCTTTTGGACTGGGATTATATATATATTTGTTATGTTGAACTAAAAAGGAACCAAGACTAACCTTTCCAGGGGTGATCAAGCCCTTTTCTTCAGCATCTTTAATCATGCCATACGCAATCCTGGATCGAGGTGTACATGAAGATGAAGATTCAATATATTAATTCCAAGTAAATACTTCTGCAATGAAACGTATGAAATGTGAAAACAGAAGGAAAGTCAAGCATGCCTGTCTTTAACACTAGAGGCAGGCTCCATCATTTCAAGTTTGGCAGCAATGAGAGCAACGCAGCCGTCCACAATGTTATTGAGGTATACCATAGGGGTGTTACCAATTAACTGCACAAGTTCCAATGGTGAGAAAAGAGCTGACTCATATTTATCTGAAAACGTGCACAGACAACATGAAAATGACTAAGAAGCATACATACTTCAGTAAAATCCTTCTTGATCTTACAATTGACTTCCTCCATATCCTTTCTGGGTTATTCTGCAAGCACTTGGAAAAGTTGAGCTAAACTTTCTATACCTGCAAGCTTAAAGAATAATTGTGTATGTATTTCCTTCCATTGCCTTTGGGATATATATCCTGGGGCCTATATTAGCATTGAATTGTCCACTGCTAATTGCCAATGGGCGTGCAATCGGAAATTCGGGTCGGTTCTCATTGTCTTTTTCAAATTGAAAGAAAAATTGTCCACTGCTAATTGCCAATGGGCGTGCAATCGGTAATTCGGGTCGGTTCTCATTGTCTTTTTCAAATTGAAAGAAAAATTGTCCACTGCTAATTGCCAATGGGGCATGCAATCGGAAATACGGGTCGGTTCTCATTGTCTTTTTCAAATTGAAAGAAAATCCAACAGCAGGTAAGGCGTATCGAACCGGGGACATCTATAAACACAAGCACACCACTTTACCACTTTGCTATAACTACATATCTATTATAAATAATCAGAAATAGTCAGTTTTTTGGTGAAATCGTTCCCACCGATTTTTGCAAATAAAAAAAAAATGAAAACCGAACTTAGTTGGTTCGGTTCGGATTTTCGGGTCGGTCGGGGTTCAGATGCCACTTTTTTTTTCCTTTGAATTTTCTTAACTGAAATGTTTTTTTTTGAACAACTGAGAGGGAGGAGTGGGAAATCGAACTAATGAATATTTATCATCTGAGTTACTAGATTATAAAGGGAGAACAAACTTGAAAAGTTTCACATATAAAAAATAATGTATAAATTATTTACTAATATGAAAATTAAAAGATAATAAAATTTAGTTAACTTCATTCTTTTTAAATATATTATTATTTTATTATATAAATTTTAAAATTTTAATCAGTTATATTCTAAATATCAAAATTTTTCTAACCCGAACTAATGTATTTTTATTTCTTTTAATTCAATTATGTAGTTGTTACATTATTTTTATAGATTTATTCTCAAATTTTCACAGTAATTTAACTTATCATTTTGTAAATTATTTTATTTTATTTAATTTAAAATTACTAAAAAAATTTATAAATTAAAATTTAAAAATAAAAATAAAAAATAATTTATAATTTGACAATTGACATCATTAATGACAACATATGAAACTACCCCATATATAATTTAAAATTGTTTGTCATTTAACTAATTTATTTATAATATTTGAAGAATAATAGCAATAATTTTAATTTTTCACCTTAAAAATAATAAAAAATAATACTACTTTCTTCTATTAACTTCATAATTTATTTTAATTTTATCCAATTTTAAAATTATATTTAGAGATTGATATAATATTTTTTATGTGATTATGTGCATATTTTTATTAAAAAAATTATTCAAATATTTATAAAAATACATTTAAAATTTATAGTAAATTTTGTTACCTGATTGTGATTCCAACTTATTAAAATAATAAATAAAATGAAGTGATTGTGATAAAATTTAATGTAACAACTATAATTGAACTAAAACAAATAAAAATAGAGATATATTTGCAAAAAAAAAAAAGGATAGAAAAATAACTAAATTTTTCTTCTAATTTTCACATAAGCAAATAATTTACACATGTATATTATGTCAGTATGACCACGCATTATTTCGACAGTGGATAAATTTGCGATAAATTAAAAAGATCATATACTAATTTATCTCAATTTTAAAAATAAAATATGTTGACCAAAATGACTAAAGTTTATGGTGGAATTATCCAATAATCCAAAATGCTACCCATAAACCAATACAATCGATCATCGAAAAGGGAATGACATCACTGCTGGCTCACCCTCAAAATTATGCTTGCATAATTCAATAATACTAGTCAACATCAACATCCCTGGGTTGCTACTTGCTACAAGTTTAAGTACACAGGATTTCACTGTCCTTGACCTTGTGGGAGCATGGGACGCCAAAAATTACAAAGTTATTACAACCAATAAGTTGGGCATCCTTGACTTGGTCCTCACTCAGTCAAAAGTCAAGTTTTCCACCTCTTGTCTAATGGAATAAAAAAGCTAGGGGAATATCACCTGCACAGCAAGTCAAAATATATGTGCACATGATGGAGTTTGGTTGGGGAAAAAAAAGGATTAAGTTGCAGAAAAGAACAGTTTAATGTATGTGCACATGATGGAACCATCTGCTTTTGATAGTACCAACAAGAAAATGTCAAACAAGTGATAGGTACAAATCGAATTTCCATAGCGGGATAGTTGATAACGTTTGACCCAAAAAAAAAAAATAGTTGATAACGACAAGATTACTAGCTTAAGATACATTAAATATGGAAAGACAGACAAGAATGTAAAGGATAGCATTTCAATCTGCATATGTCAGAGCAGTATGTGGTTAAATTTCAGTAGAGTCACTGCTCAACAGGTTTTCCTCCATTCAATACTACACTTTCAACTGGTTCTACACCATACACCTATGCATAAACAAAAGGAAAAACTCTATCAACATGGGTATTCTTAAGCTCTGGTTCGAACATTGACAAATAGATGAAACCTTAATCTCTGAGTTTTTCTCCTCTGGAATCTGCCAGCTCCAGTCACAGTTCCAATCCCTGAAACCAGGGCATCAACTTTCCCTTTCGAGTCTCTCCATATTTCTGGACCAGTTGTTTCATAATGGATCTGGACAGAAGAAACAAGCCATCCCATAGATCCTTTAACCACCAATTGATATTAAAAAAGGACTGCAACAAAAACTATACCTTTGGATTGGCAGGATTTTCGAATTGACGAAGCACATAGCCATTAGGTGTTCTACTTAGTATATCTCATCAGTTTTTTCAAGCACCCCATTAAAGCCCTTGGCTGGATCAGTGAGGTGCACTTCAGCTCCAAGAGCACGCTTCTCTCAAGACTCATTTGAGCAGGCATGGTGAGTATAACATTATAGCCTCTCATTGCAGCACTTGCAGCCAATCCAATGCCAGTGTTACAACTTGTAGGTTCAATGAGGATGCTCTTCAGCCAGTATATACATTTCAAGAACAACCACAATCAAGGGACCTTATTAGTTTGCACTAGGATTAAATTTCTTTCACTGAAGCAATTCTGGATACACGAAATGAAAATCTTTTAATTTTAATACCAAAACAAAGAGTCATTCGTTGACATAAAGCAATTACACAGAAAAGATTGAAAAAACATGCCTGTCTTTAACACTAGAGACAGCAGGTTCCATCATTACAAGCTTAGCTGCTATCCGGACTACGCAACCATCCACAATGTTGTTGAGATATACCATAGGAGTATTGCCAATTAACTGCAAATGAAAAGATACAAAGAAGGCACAATATATATATATATTGAAACAAGGTTTTATACGAGGAAAAGGATAAAAAAAGATGTACTTTAGTAATATCTTTCTTTATTCCGAGCATGTATTATATTTGATTGTTAGATTTTTAATATATGCGTGTCTATAGTTTACAAATTTGTCTGTCGAATATAATACTTTGTACGATTGCAATGCTCTCGAAATCTCTAATCAATCGGCCCCCTCATCATCATTGGCGGACATAATCATCCTCGTGCTCTCCATGATGTTAATCTTAATTTTGTTTCAACTAATTCTATTTCTAATTATGTTAATGCTAATCCTAATTCTGTTTCCAATTCCATTCCTAATCTCAACGCCAATCCTCTTCTCCATCGCTAGAGAATTACAATCACTGAGTAATTGCTCTTATGAAAATGTAAATTGTATGCAATGGTGTGGGAAATACAAATTATAAATTTTAAAGATTGCAATTTGTTGCTCAAACTAGTTGAATTACTTTTGCACTTGTTGTCAAGGCCAATTTTTATTGGCTATACATAACCATCGAAGCATGGATTCCATCTGTCAACTTGGCGAATAACAGAACATAGAAGCTCAGATAGCCCCCGCATGCCTGGCCATCACCGTGGTGGGTCTCGGTTGACCCAACTTCCCCCTCCCCTTTGGTCAAAAAAAAAAAAAAAAAGCTCAGATAGAAATTTGTTCTTTACCACCCTTTTCTTAAAACATGCATATTCTGTAATTATATTACCAGAAAAAAATAAATTTAGGTAACAACTTGAAAGCACTGTAGTACATAGCTTGACTTTATGATACAAGATCCACATGAATCTGTGGAATTTCCATAAAAAAAAAAAAAGCAAAACTGAAACTTGTTGAAATAGTTCTCAATTGACAGTCATGTTTTCAACCTCATGCCTGATGGAAAAGAAAAGCTCTGAAGATAGGTAGCGCTCTCCAGAACTTGGGAATATCACCTGCAAATTAGTAAAAGTTCAATCTTTATTTACTTTAATCTGCAATTAAAGATGGTACCAGCAAGCTAAGCTGAATCCTGTTGATGCATGTAGCAAGTAAATACTAAATAGAGTAAGGAAATGGAAACTTACAGCAATGAGCTTGCCTGCATTTTCAGGCCTTTTTGCCAACTTGATTGCTGCTGCTGCAGCACCGGAAGGTATACCAACCTGTCAGGAAAAAATAGGGTAAAGAAACGTTAGCTTCTGGTACAAATATAGAAACCCTTTTTTTTATAACTAATTTATTATCGAACTTGGCAAGAACATTCCCCTCGTCAACTGATCCTAACAGTTGTTGGTAGAAGTATAACAACTTTGATACCATAACAAGAGATTAAACTTTCCATACCAATAAACCTTCTTTCAAGGCAAGTAACTTAGCAGTTTCAATTGCTTCCTCACTTGATACCTGTAGAATGATATTTCACTTAAATATACTGATATAAAATGCGTGCAAAATCGAAGGACAATTATGCAGAAGCAAGGTTGTAGACTTACTTCAATAACTTCATCCAGCAAATCAACATCCAGAACATCCAATGATGCCAGAACCAATTCCTTGGATCAAATGTGGACCTATGATATTGTTTTGAGAGAGAAGAGAAGTCAATTATGACAACATCTTTAAAAAATTTGACTAGAAACAGTCTGTTAGAAACATAACATCAAAACAGTAAAATCTGCATTATGTTTCTGCTTCAATGTAAAAATAGTTCATTACTAACCAGGATTTCCTCCATTCAAGACTGCACTTTCAACTGGTTCGACCCCATACACCTATGCAGAAACACAAGCATTAACGAGATAATCATAATCTCTTAGTGTTGAAACAATCACGAACAGAACAAACCTTGATTTCTGAATTTTTCTCCTTGAGGAATCTCCCTGTTCTGGTTACAGTTCCACCTGTTCCAACCCCTGCAACTAAGGCATCAACTTTCCCTGCTGAGTCTCTCCATATTTCTGGACCAGTTGTTTCATAATGAATCAACAAGACAATAACAACCTGATTCATAAAATCCTTTAACCACCTATACACTTCACAATGAACTGGCCAAAAAACAATACCATTGGATTGGCAGGATTTTTCACTTGATTAAGCATATAGCCATTAGGTGTTTTAGATAACATTTCATCAACCTTCTTAAGCATTCCAGTAAAGCCCTTGGCTGCATCAAGAAGGTGAACTTCAGCTCCAAAAGCCCTTAGCACCATTCTTCTTTCGAGACTTGAAGATGCAGGCATCAGGATTACAACTTTGTAGCCCTTCATTGCAGCAATTGCTGCCATTCCAATGCGAGTATTACCACTCGTGGCTTCAATAAGGACGGTCATTGGCCAGTACATTTCAACAATACATGCATACAAGGCAACTGGTGAAAATATTGGACTGGGATTATATATATATATATATATATATGTTTATGTTAAACTAAAAAAGAACCAAGACTAACCTTCCCTGGGGTGATCAAGCCCTTTTCTTCAGCATCCTTGATCATGCCGTACGCAATCCTGGATCGATGTGTACAGGAAGATGAATTCCAAGTAAATACTTGTGTAATGAAACGTATGAAATGTAAGAACAGAAGGAAAGTCAAGCATGCCTGTCTTTAACACGAGAGGCTGGTTCCATCATTTCAATTTTGGCAGCAATGCGAGTAACGCAGCCGTCCACAATGTTATTGAGGTATACCATAGGGGTATTGCCAATCAACTGCACAAGTTCCAATGGCGAGGAAAGAGACTCATATTTATCTAAAAACATGCACAGACAACTTGAAAATGACTAAGAAACATACTTCAGTAAAATCCTTCTTGATCTTAGAATTGACCTCCATATATCCTTTCTGGGTACTCTGCAAGCACTTGGAAAAGTTCAGCAAAACTTTCTATACCTGCAAGCTTCCATTGCCTTTGGGGTTGCTATACATATATATATATATATATATATATAGTGTGGCCTATATTAGCATTGAATTGGCCACTGCAAATTGCCAACATCATGATGCCATCTTTTCCTTTGAATTTTCTTATATTGTCAAGGTTTTCTCTCTGTTTAGGTAAATTTCTTTGGCTTCAACTTCGATGGATGTTGAACTTGGAAAGTTCAGCCTATAGAAAATAATGTGTAAATTATTTGATGACATGGAAATTAAAAGAAAAGTTTAGTAATTTTTAACTTTCATTTTTTAAAAATATATTCTAATTTTATTATATGAATTTTAAAATTTTAATTAGTTATTTTTAAGTATCAAAATTTGTCCAACTCGAACTAATGTATCTTTTTTATTTCTTTTAATTTAATTACATTTGTTACATTACTTTACATATTTATCCTCAATTTTGCAAATTATTTTAATTTTTTTGAATTTAAATTTACTAAAAACTTTTATAAATTAAAATTTAAAAATAAAATAAATAATAATTTATAATGTGAAAATTGTTATCATTAATGACAATGTATGAAATTATTCTGTATCATTTAACTAATTTTTTTATAATATTTGAAGGAAAATAGTAATAATTTTAAGTTTTCACCTAAAAAATAATAAAAAATTATTCCACTTTCTCTATCAACTTTATAATTTATTTTTACTTAATCCAATTTTAAAATTTTATTTAGAGGTCTATATGATTTTTTTATGTGATTGTGTGCATATTTTTATAAAAAAATTATTCAACTATTCATAAAAATATATTTAAAATTTATGGCAAATTTTGTTACTTGATTGTGATTCCAACTTATTAAAATAATAAATAAAGTAAAGTGATTGTAATTAAATTTAATGTAAGAACTATAATTGGACTAAAACAAATAAAAATAAAGAAATATTTGAAAAAAATAAAAGTAAGGATAGAATTTCAGCAAATAATTTATATATGTATATCATGTCAGTATGGCCACATGCTATTTTAACGATAGATAAATTTGTAATAAATTAAAAAAGTCATATACTAATTTATCAAAATTTTAAAAATAAAAAATATTGATAAAAATTACTAAAATTCACAGTAGAATAACGCAATGATCCAAAATGTTATGCGCCCATAAGCCAATAATATCATTGAAAAGGGGATGGCATTCCTGTCTCACCCTCAAAATTATGCTTGCATATTTCAATAACACTAGTCAACATCCCTGGGTTGCTACAAAGTTTAAGTACACAAAGTTATTACAACCAATGAGTTGAAGATTCATGACTTGGTCCTCGATCAAAAGTCAAGTTTTCCACCTCTTGTCTAGTGGAATCAAAAGCATGGAAGACAAGTAACGTTCTCCAAAACTGGGAATATCACCTGCACAGCAAGTCAAAATATATGTGCACATGATGAAGTTTGATTGGGAAAAAAAAGATTAAGTTGCATTAAATTGGCCTATCTGCTCTTTAATATTTCCATTTTTTTAGTAGCAAGTTAATAAAAAAATTTCCAGTGTTTATGTTTTTTCCAATTCAATATATATATATATATATATATATATATATATATTTGTGATTTGTGGTGTTCACAGCAATTGAAAAGTAGGTTGATTTCAAACGTCCTTCACGATCCCACATTAGTTATGGAATGTATGTATTTGAATTATATGGATCAGTACGCGTTTATAAAATTATCATGATTTTGTAAATAAATGTATTTTGACCGATTCAAAAAACAAATATATATACATATATATATATGTTGATCTGAAAAATATCACAGATTTCATATTCAACACATCATAATACTTTGAAAAAAATAACCATTAAAATACTTTTGCACTGGCTATCAAGGCTATTTTTTATTGGCTGTATATAATTATCAAAGCATTGATTCAATCTGTCAACTTGAATAATAACAGAACACAGAAGCTCAGATAGAAATTTGATCTTTAGGGGCTTTTCTTAAAACAAGAAAAAAATAAATTTATGTAATAACTTGAATGAACAGTACTACATAGCTTGACTTTATCATACAAGATCCACATGAATATGTGGAATTTCCATTAAAAAAAAAAAAATCAAAGATGAAACAAAAGAAATTTTGTATGAACTAAACTTGTGTTAACATTCAACGTGAGCAACAAAGAAAGGTTTGTACAGTTTACATACTAAGACAATAGAAAACAACTATGTAAGAGAAGAAGGGATATATATAGAAACTTAGACTATAATCCCTTTATTCAAGCTAGAATTATCCCTTTGATTGTGATTGAGCTGTACTCAAGTCAATCATATCACCCAATAATATCTCTAATGATTAATTATGAGGATTATGCGCATCCTTATCACTCCTAACAGTGCAGCAGCCTTATAACTCCAAAATATCCTCTTCTTGCTCTGATTTGGAGCTGATGGTGACTGAGGTGTGTTAATAGAAACTTGTTAAATAGTTCTCAATTGACAGTCATGTTTTCAACCTCATGCCTGACGGAATAGAAAAGCTCTGTAGATAGGTAGCGCTCTCCACAACTTGGGAATATCACCTGCAAATAGCAAGCAATTCAGTAACATGTTCAATCTTTGTTTACTTTAATCTTCAGTCAAAGATGGTACCAGCAAGCTAAGCTGAATCTTGTTGATGCATGTAGCAAGTAAATACTAAATAGAATAAGGAAATGGAAACTTACAGCAATGAGCTTGCCTGCATTTTCAGGCCTTTTTGCCAACTTGATTGCTGCTGCTGCTGCAGCACCAGAAGATATCCCAACCTGTCAGGAAAAAATAGGTTAAAGAAACGTTAGCTTCTGGTACAAATATAGAAACCTTTTTTTTATAACAACGAATTTAGCGAACTTGAGACGTGGTTTATGCGAGAATAATCCCCTCGTCAACTAATTCTAACGGTAACGGGTGTTGGTAGACATATAACTTTGATACTATAACAAGAGATTAAACTTTCCATACCAATAAACCTTCTTTCAAGGCAAGTAACTTAGCAGTTTCAATTGCTTCCTCACTTGATACCTGTACAGTGATATTTCACTTAAATATACTGATATAAAATGCGTGCAAAATCGAAGGACGATTATGCAGAAGCAAGGTTGCAGACTTACTTTAAGAACTTCATCCAGCAAATCAACATCCAGAACATCAGGAATGATGCCAGTTCCAATTCCTTGGATCAAATGTGGACCTACGATATTGTTTTGAGAGAGGAGAGAAGTCAACTATGACAACATCTTAAAAAATTTTACTAGAAACAGTCTGTTAGAAACGTAACAACAAAACAGAAAAATCTGCATTATGTTTCTGCTTCAATGTCAAAATAGTTCATTGCTAACCAGGATTTCCTCCATTCAAGACTGCACTTTCAACTGGTTCGACCCCATACACCTATGCAGAAACACAAGCATTAACGAGATAATCATAATCTCTTAGTATTGAAACAATCACAACAGAACAAACCTTAATTTCTGAATTTTTCTCCTTGAGGAATCTCCCTGTTCCGGTTACAGTTCCACCTGTTCCCACCCCTGCAACTAAGGCATCAACTTTCCCTGCTGAGTCTCTCCATATTTCTGGACCAGTTGTTTCATAATGAATCTACAAAACGACAACAACAACAACAACCTGAATTATAAAATCCATTAACCAGCTATACACTTTACAATGAACACCAAGAAAACAATACCATTGGATTGGCAGGATTTTTCACTTGATTAAGCACATAGCCATTAGGTGTTTTAGATAACATCTCATCAACCTTCTCAAGCATTCCAGTAAAGCCCTTGGCTGTATCAGTAAGGTGCACTTCAGCTCCAAAAGCCCTTAGCACCATTCTTCTTTCGAGACTCGCAGAATCAGGCATCAGGATTATAACTTTGTAACCCTTCATTGCAGCAATTGCTGCCATTCCAATGCCGGTATTACCACCCGTGGCTTCAATAAGG
>CATIWM010390311.1:0-13019 GCA_949671775.1 Mallotus repandus
CAATCTACGGCCTCACCATGAAGATAAAGAAGATGCCAGCAGAAACCAGCCGAAGAGACCTCCAATCTCCAAGTTCGAGCCAACAATGAAGATTGTTGAAGAGATCCTAGCAGTGAGAGTAGTAGCTTCCAATCGGCGCAGATACAAGGAGTACCTAGTGAAGTGGAAAGACCAAGGCGAAGAAGAAAACAGCTAGGAGAAGGAAGATGACCTAAAAGCTTTCAAGTACAAGATCGACCAATTCATCGAATCACAGTCGACGAGGGCGTCGAGCGCTTGAGTGGGGGAGAATGTCAAAGGGTAGCATTTTGTAATCATAGGGGTATTTTAGACATTTTATAATTATTTTATTTTATGTAATTATAGAGGAGTGATGGCTGGAACATTATGATGTCTCCTCCTACCACAGGCCATTGTGCTCCTTATGCTCTTTAAGGGGGAGTGACTAGTCATCGAAGGCCTAGGGCCGGAGATCTAGGCACTATAAATGCTGGGTGTGTGCACTTCTCTTGGGTAGGTTCCCCCCTGCCTACAGTGTTTGAATCGATGTATTGCCTTCTATGATGAATAACATAAGTAGCCCTATTATCTTCTTATTGTATGCCTTGTTGATTGCGCTTGTGCTTGTTGCCTTGCTCTTGCCCATTGGGCTATTATGCTGGCTTTGCATATCTTGACTCAGATATTAATATAGTTTTCCTTGTGCTTACAGAATTACTAATTTGTCCCTGAGATTGGCTTGTTAGAAGGCGTTCTAGACAAGCGCCGCATGGCCCCTTTTTGTGAAGCTTTTGCGGGCCCGTGACACCAAGCTGTGTGGCTCAGACGCTTACTTGTTGATTTTGGCCAAGAACAAAAAAGTGCAACTGAGATATTATGTGACAATAAAGCAACTATTGCAATGAGTGAGAATCCGGCATTCCATGCCAGAACAAAGCATATTGACATTCGAATCCACTTCGTTCGTGAGTTGGTAGCTGGAGGTCAGGTTCAGTTAAAGTATTGCAGCACTAATGAGCAACTTGCAGACATCTTTACAAAGTCACTTTCTCGAGATAAACATGTCTATTTCAGGAGTATGCAATTTTGAATCAAGGGGGAGTGTTGAAGTTGATTCAAAATTGCATGTGTTTGATTTAGTCAAATAAAGTTTGTGTTAGTGTCAGTTTTGCTCCTTAAATTTCTATTTCAGTTAGTAATAGTCAGTGACAATAAAATCTGATTATTTGTTGAGAGTTTTTAGTTTTTTTAGTTTATTGTAAGCTTATAAAAAGGCACCATCAGTTCTTGAATAAAATGTAGAAAATCACTTTAATTTCTCTACATATTACATCTTTGCTATTTCTAATTCAATTCTGCAGTATTTAGTTTAATGCTATTCTCTGATTTTGCTACAATTCTTTGTTCTTATTTTCAGAATTCCCAACACTGCCACCATCTCCTTTAACAACCGTAACCACTTTTGACTTATTGACGGCCATTGGCACTAAGATAGAGGCTAGAGCTCTAACCAACTCCCACAAGCTCTCTCAATAGGTCTTTTTGTACAATCATACAGCTTTTCACAAAAATGATCAGAGTGCCCCAGCAATCTACAATAGAAACAAAAGGTAGAGAATCACTCATACTTAAAATTAACCCAAGCCTATTCTCCCCCTGCTTTTTTTTTTTTATCTTCATCCTTCTTTTAATGGAAGCCTCACATCCATGGACACCTTGATCCTCAAGTAGTTCTGCCATATATTTCCCTAATTCAGAGGGTCTGATTCAATATATTTGCCCACATAATTTTCAATATGGATTGCAACTCTTTTCGACATAAACCTGGCAGGTAAATTGTATAACTAGAATTCAGCTTGGAATAAGACTACATTATGCAGTTGTTCTCTCACCTCTAATTTCTTAACCAATAGAATATGATTGTCAAATGTCCAAGGACCATTCAACATCACTCTTGACACATCTAGTCATAAAAGAACTGGAAAAGGAATAAGTTTGGTGCAAGGTTACAAATGCAAACCCCTTTCACCGGTCTCCACAGGGATGCTAAAATATTCTTCATTGTCAACACGTTAATCACTTTATCTGTAAGGAAACGGCCTACAAAACACCATTTCAAATTAGTTTTAAATGCTAGATCTTCTATATTCTTAATAACCAATTCACTCTCTTCCTTCTCCTCTAATGAAATAATGTTCCATTGTCTATGAGAGGATCATGGCAACTTGACAAAGCTATAATCTCAATATTTTATTGAAGAAACACCTATAGAATAACAATTAAAGACAAAGAACTCGTATACCCTTGTCAGAAAGAAAAGATAGAACTCAACTCATCATGGAGACGAGACAATTTTGGAACAATAATGATTTTCAAGCCATCCGGTGGAATAATAGTCAAGTTTTTTACAAACTAAAAAAATCGTCCATATGTTTTTTTCAGTAGCTTAATTTACCAATATAAGTTTTTCTTTTTAAATTATGTGAAAAATCAATTTGATAAATCAATAAGGACTTCTAAGCTTAAAATTCTCCTACTTCCAAAAAACAAATTAATACTATTTTTCTTATACTTGTTAGGATTCTTTTTTCTTTTTCTATGTATAAAAGTATAAAAAATTTGTAATTATATAATTAATTATATACTGTGTAATTGATAGTAATTAGTAATAATTAATTTTGTTATGCCAAAAAATAAAAGGTCTTATTTCCACAATCACAATGTACATAAAACAGCATCATTACCTAAAGAAATGATCAAGAAAATGAATTTTATCTATTTGGAAGACTACATTTACATGCTAGATTTTAAGCAATGATTCTAGCTTCTTTTTCTTTATGTACATCTTTGACCTTTGGCGGCACCAATGACTTCGCTGGATGCAAATATGTGAGTTCGATTTTCTCTTATACAGTTGGAGCACTCAAGCTTTTTACCACTGTCTTAAACTTACCTGTTCTTGAGAGTCTTTGACCTTTGGCAGATTAAGAGCAGTTACTGCTGTGCCTTTCTTCATCTCCCTGTGCATGTCTTTTGCATTTGATGGTTCTTGAACTTCAACCATAATACCAGTATTCTCAGTTGAAGTTGGTGGCTCAACTTTTTTATGGTTGTCTTTCACTTTCGATGAGGTTATGTCCTCAGTTGGCTGTTCAAGAGGCGTTCGCTGATGGGATGATGTACCTTTTTTATCTTTACTCGTGGGTGGACTTAACAGTTCGATCAGCTCGTTGCTATTGTCTCTCTTCACTTCTTCTTGATGATATTTTGTTTCTTGTTGCTTAGAAAATCTATCTTTTACCTCTTCATGACTATCTTTCTTCTTTGGTGCCTCAAGGGGTGTGCTCTTTGTATCTTTCTTCTTGCGTGGATTTAAGTCAATCTCCTTGATACTGTCTTTTTTCAGTGCTTCAAGATCTCTCACTTCTGATTGCTTTGAAGCTTTATTATCTTTCACGGCCTCTTCATATTGATTATCGTTCTCTACAGGCACTGCTTGAAGATCTTTCTTCTTGGAGGGATTTACCTGCTCAAATATCTCCTTGCTGCTGCTAGCTTTCTTCAATTCTTGGTGATCTTTAATTACTTCCAATTGCTTAGAAGCTTTATTTTTCACCTCCCCGTGATGATTGATCTCTTTCTTCTTTGGTGACTCAAGAAGCACATGCTGCTGCTTTGAATCTTCCTTCTTGGGTGATTTTAAGTGGTCACTCATCTCCCTGCTTCTGTCTTTCTTCACTTCTGCTTCACGATCTTTTACTTCCAACTGCTTAGAAGGTTTTTCTTTCATGGCTTCGTGACTAACATCTTGCTTCTTTGGCAGCTTAATCTCTTTGCTATCATCTTTCTTCACTTCATCTTGACGATATTTTTCTTCCAACTGCTTAGAAGGTTTCTCTTTCATGGCTTGGTGACGATCATCTTGCTTCTTTGGCAGCTCAATCTCTTTGCTTCTATCTTTCTTCACTTGATCTTCTTGATAATCTTTTACTTCCAGTTGCTTAGAAGGTTTTCCTTTCATGGCTTCATGACGATCATCTTGCTTCTTTGGCAGCTTCTCTTTACTAAAATCTTTCTTCAATTCATCTCCATGTTCTTCTACTTCCGATTGCTTAGGAGTTTTGTGTTTCTCTCCTTCACCCTTGGGCGTTGATCCTGTATCTTTCTTCTTGGTTGGACATGTCTCAATCAACTCGCTGCTGTCTTTTGTCATTTCACTGTCATTTTTCGTTTCTGGTGTCACAGGAATAATGCCATGATCCTCCTCCTTGGATTGATTCTTCTCAGAGAGTTGAGATGAACTTGCAGCATTATCCTCCATTTTCTTGGCCTGTCCTGCTGGACCTAAAGCTCAAGAATAAGTGTGTTATGCAATTTAATTCATGGAAAAATGCAAAAAGAAAAAACTGAACAAAGAAAAGGACAAGTTTCCAAAAAAAAAATCCCAAAAGAATAATTACTTCCTTCTGAATTCTGAAAGGCATATATCACATTTTTGATACTACCTAAAGCTTTGATCTTCAAACGGTAATCCATGGCCATTGTCTGGCTTAGTATTTATTAAACACACCAAAGTTGTAAACGACACCAGATTTAAGAGTGATTTAATTTGTTAGGCAAACTTTGAGCAGAGAAAATGAGTAAAGCATAAAGTTTAAAACTGCTTACCCGATGAGACTTCACCTTCAGAACTCCGAGTAGATTCTGCCTTAACCGGTGAGACTTCACCTTGAGAACTCCGAGTAGAGTCTGCCTTCTCCAGCTTATCAGGTGCTTGCTCATAGTACTTGTTCAGTGAACTATTCAAGCCCTTTAGTTGCTTCTCGCGTCGACACTTCTTGCAGCTTATACACAACCATACTTCTGACGCACATGATGCACATTTGTTTTGATTTTTTTGAGGAAGTTCTGATACACATTTCTGAACAAACTCCTCTCCTCTCTTTATTTTTTCCCACAATTTATCATCATCATTTATAGTAAAGTTTGGGCCTTGAATCTTTTGAATGCAAGATCTTACATCAGATTCCATTTTCTCTAAGATGGAGCCATAACATTCTGCTTGTGTCCTTGCTTTCTTCACAGCATTCAACAACCCATTCAACGCATTCAAGTTCATCTCTTTAGCCTTAAAATCAAAGGTTTTCTTGGTGTATTTGATCTCCATGGAAGTGTGGATAAATTCACTTCTTTGTTGCACTGGCATAACAATCTCAAGCAACTTCTGAAGCAAATTATCCAAGTGGAAAAAAAGTTCCTTCATATGACTAGGCTTTTTGGACAAAAATAACAACTTATGCCATCTTTTTAATGGTTGTAGCTAGCCATGATCACTTAATTATCTACAACAGAGAAAAAAAAAACATTTCTTTTCTTTTCATCATCTAATTAACACAAAGAACATTGATCATAAATCAACAAAAAAAATTTGTAGTGACCCGCTATACAAAATGAACTGCAAAATGACGAAAAATACACAAAATCAAATGATATTGTCCCCTACTTATGGAATCAGTATCGTCTCTTAAAAAATAATTTCATCATTTTGCAGACCACTATGTATATTACCGTTCAATCTTTAATTACATCAAGAAGATCAATTAGTATATACCAGGTACAAGAATCAAGAAACAGCTTTTAAGTTTATGTTTATGTTTTTCATTGGCCAATGAAAGGAGAACAAGAACACCAAGCAAACAACTGAATAAAGAAAAGAATCAAGACAAAGATATTTAGGAAAATGAGACTATTATTTAATTTGTGTATTCTTTTTTTTTTCTTTAAAAAAACAACAATTTTGTTTTTCTCTTGGAAAAACAAATATATAAGCAGGAAGAACAATAAAACTGATCATGAACAAAATAAGAAGAGAACCCAGTTAAAAGTTAAATAAGATTTTCATGAAAGAAACATTGTTTCCCTATGTTCTTGCCTGGAAAGTGCTTCAGAGTCTCCATAAAGATTTGAACTTTCATGGACCAATATATATGGCTCTTATTTGATAAATTTGATGCTGCATTCGACCACTTGATCAGCTTTTCTACACAAGCTGCAAAAGAAAAACAGGTATTTGATTGATCATAGACGATGCAACGAGAGTATATATATATATATAAAATGAATAATCATTATTAGCACAAGAACAAAAAAAAGATTCACCAAATGGAGCCTTTGTTTGCACCACCTGTACTATTTAATTTTAAGCATGACAGTGGTTAGTTTATTGCAAATTGGTATTGCTTCTTTTGGTAAGATAAGGAGTTCATGATTTATGCAATGAAGTTTATTGATGGCTTTTGAAGCAATTGCTTGCAAGTAGATAAGAGAGTCAAGCAATAAAGGAATAAGGAGAAAACCCATAATTGTGCATTTGCAGTTGGTATTTTAAATATTTTAATCCCATAAAGCTAAGCAAATTTTAAATATTCTAATGGTCTAACCGTATTTAAGGCGTTAATAGATTAAAGGATTCGATCCTTACTTCTTTCCTATTCAAAAAAGACCAAGAAAAAAAAAGGTGAACCTTTTCCATTGCAGCTGCTGCTGAAATTCAATGGGTTACATTCAACTAGCTGATCAAATTCGTTGGAGCTCTGAGCGCTTCAATCATTTGGCTAATGAGCAAATAATGTGAGTGGACTTAAAGTGGCCCATGAATGAGGGTATTTTACAGTTTCATGTCTACCCTTGGCGATATGGACAAATGTTCTTGGGTCTCCGGCCAGGGGCTACAGTCCAAATATTTCTGTGGATTATTTTTTTATATATATTAATTAACTACCCCTGAATGAAGTATCAAACACCTCACTAATCAGTGTGCGAATATTTTTACACTCCCTTCAGGGCTTCTAACACTCTCTTATACCCACAACATATTTATTCACCTTATTTTATTGTGATTCATTTACTCAGTTAATTAAATGTTATTTTTACTCTTATATTAAAAGATAAAGCATTTAAATAATTTTTTTAAAGGAAAAGAGCTTCTAATAACAAAATGAACCCTATATCTAATTAATTAAATATTAATATACATATTCAAAAAATCAGATGACATAAATCATTAATGTTACATTGGTAAAAAAAATTATTAATGGTACACTATATTTAATTAAAAAAATTATATTTAATATTTAATTATATTGAATTTATTTATATATTTATATTATATATATATTTATTATTTATATTATATTATTATATTATTTAAAAATTTTATATTATGATGATAATTCAGCTAAAGTTAGGGGTGTGCAACCCTTCCGACCCTATTTGGAGTTGGTTCAGTTTGGTTGGTTAATTTTTTTGAACCAAATCGAACTAAATTTTTGGTTCAATTCGATTTTTACAGTAACAAAAAAAAGATTAATTGAATTAACAAGAATTTAATTTTTTTATTTTTAAATATTATAATAATATAATATAATAACAAAATAAAAATAATTATATTTATAAAAATTCAATTTGTTTGATTGGTTCAATTTTCATTTTAAAAAAATTTTATTTTTTCGGTGGTCCGGTTAATTCGGTTCGGTCAAAAAAATGAATCAAAACCGATCGAACCGACCAAATGCACACCCCTAGCTTAACTCATATAGTGCCCTCTCCACGCATTTCCACTGCCAGTTCCACTGCAGACTTGATTTGGAATTGGCACACTACCAAGATCGTCATCTAAACTCATTTGTTGCACTTCAACAGATGTTAATGATATGCTTTTACTCTGATTTTGGTCATATATACTTGCATGCTACTATAAAACTACTTATGCATGGTAGTTTTGCATAATATAATATAATTTTTTTAATATAATATATATAATATAAATATAATAAATATAAATAAACATATATAAATAATATAATATAAATATATAAATAAATTAAATATGATTAAATATTAAATATAATTTTTTTAATTAAATGTAGTGTACCATTAATTTTTTTTTTACCAATGTAACATTAATAATTTATGTCAGTTGATTCTCTAAATATGTATATTAATATTTAATTAATTAAATGTAGACTTCATTTTATTATTAGAAACTCTCTTCTTTTAAAAAATTACTTAAATGCTTTATCTTTTACTATGAGGGCAAAGGTAACATTTAATTAAATAAGTAAATGAATCAGCAATAAAATAAGGTAAATAAATATATTGTGAGGTTTAAAGGAGTGTTAGAAGCTCCAAATTAAGTGTAAATAGTTGCACCCACTAATAAGGATGCAACTCCAATTACACTAAGCTAAAATTCATCCATATTTTTTTAATTTAAATAGTTGGCAAAAATTTATTCATATTTTTCTCTTAAAGAGTTAGTTTAGTTGTGTAAAATCTCCTTGAATTTTTGTATAAAATATTTCATATCACAAAATTTCATATTTAAATTTTTACGAAGTTAAATTTTTTGCGGCCAATATGGACGCTAATTACAAAAGGCGAATAAAAATTACTTTGATACCAATAATGGAAATATAATAACTATTACTATAAAATTATTATAGTGTAACCACTAATTAATTAATACTCTGTTCTGTAATATCAATACTTCCATGTTCAAAACAATATTTCCATACTAAAAATATCTAGGTGATTGTACATTTATGTTGAACAATTCGGAACTTCCATAATCAAAGCTGCATTTTCCTTCCCCTAAACCAGGAGAAAGACAAAAAGTGATGCATGAAAGAATATATATAGCACAATCTGGCAAATGGAAAAAAAAAAAAAAAAAAAAAAAACCCTTGTTTGATCAGCTCTTTGCCAATCTTCCTGGTAGAATTTAAGCACTCTAGCATCTGTATGAACCTCTGGTGGCTCCAAAGACTTAGATGGGTACTAACTACAAACAAAGATGTGATTTCCATTACTAGAATATTTGAGGACTCTTTTCTTTTGGCAATAGATACCTTTCGACCTTTCTGCCAGTACTATCCTTCACTTCATCAATATCTTTGTTATTCAATGAAGATGCCTCTGCACTGATATTTATATTTGGATTTGAAGGCTTGAAAGGCATTTGCAGATGGGATTTTCTATCTGTCTTCCTAGGTGGACCTGAGTGCTCAATAATCTCCTCGCTGTTGTGTTGCTTCACTTCTTCTTGATGTTCTAATACTTCCAGTTTCTTATTAGAAGGCTCATCTTTCAGTACCTCTTCATAACAATTATCTTTCTTCTTTGGTAGCCCAAGAAGAGGCTCATGCTGCTGCAAAGACACTGCATCTTTCTTTTTCGGTAGATTTAAGCACTCCATCTCCCTGCTGCTGTGTTTCTTCACTTCTTCTTGATGATCTTTTACTTCCAATTTCTTATAAGGTTTATCTTTTGTTGCCTCCTGATAACGATCATCTTTGTTCTTTGATGGCTGATCAAGTACATGTTGCTGCAAAAATGTTGCATCCTTCTTCTTGGTCAGGCTTACTTGCTCGAACATCTCCTTGCTATTGTCTTTCTTCACTTCTTCTTGTATATCTTTCACTTCTAATTGCTTAGAAGCTTTATCTTTCTCCTCATCATGACGAATAATATCTTTCTTCTTAGGTTGCTGATCAGGAGGCACATACTGCTGAGAAGATGCAGTACTCGTTGCATCTTTCTTCTTTGGTTGCTGATCAGGAGGCACATGCTGCTGCAAAATCTTCTTTGGTTGCTGATCAGGAGGCTGCTGCGAAGGTGCACTCGTTTCATCTATCTTCTTTGGTTGCTGATTAGGAGGTGAAAATATACTCGTTGCATCTTTTTTCTTGGGTTGCTGATCAGGAGGCACATTCTGCTGCGGAAATATACTCGTTGCATCTTTTTTCTTGGGTTGCTGATGAGGAGGCACATGCTGCTCCACATATGTACTTATTGTATCTATCTTCTTGGGTGCTCTCAAGTGCTCAAACATCTCCTTGCTGTTATCCTCCATCTTTATCGCTCCTTCTTCATGATCTTTTACCTCCATTCTCTTTTGCGGTGGCTCACTCTGAGGATGTAATGATACAGTTCTGGCATCGCTCTTCTTATTTTGATTGATCTCCTTGGAACTGCCCTTCTTCTCTTCATGGTGATGATTCTTCGCCTCCAGTGCTGGCTTGAGAATTTTATCTTTCGCCCCTTCAGGATCAATATCTTTTTCTTTCTTCTGCTCAAGAGACATTGACCGATTCAACGATTTAGTTTCATCTATTTTCTTGGATGAAGTGCTTGAGTCTTTTGCCTCATGATCTTGACTATCTTCTGATGATTTCTTGTCATCAGGAGAAGAAGCTGCTTCTGCTTCTTTATTATTTGCTCCTTTATCATTCTTTTTCATAAGCTCGATCATAGTATCCACCTTCTTATCGATGCTATGCACAGCGAACAAAGTTTCAAGCATAACAATCTCATAAAACCTGTTAAGTGAATTTTCCAGTTCTTTAACATCCTTCATGTAACGAGGCTTTTTAAACCACGTACAACGAGCTGCTTCCTCTTTGCATTTGTGAACAAGATCCTGACCATCACTGATTCGCTTCCACAATTTTTCCATGTCATTACGTCCGCGATTTGATGCAAGTTCATTGAGCTTTTTAATCCTGTCTTCACTGAGAGTAATAGATTGTAGCCTGGACTCAATGTTCTCCAACACTTTATAGTACATTTTTGCTTCTTCCTTTGCTTCAATCACAACTTTTAACAACTCTCCAAGTATAGCTCCCATAGTAGCATCAAAAAGAAATGACATTGTATCAATGAAAAACTAATAACCCTTCAGTTCTATAAGCACCCAGAAAATTACTCCAAAGAAAAAAGATTATATTTGATGTTTCATTTTCTAAACAATTGAATTGTTTGATTCTTGATTTCATCATCAAGTTCTTGTTCAGTTAACTAACAACTAAAGTAAGGATATATGCTTTGTTTTTTAGTAACAATGAAAATTATTGTGTATGTAATAGAAAATATATCTTAATCATTTAAAGCTATCTTATGCAATTGAATTCATAACATGTAAAAGCAAAAGCGAACAAAGAAAAGATGGAGACTTTCTTTCTTTCTGTCTTTTTTTTTTTTTTTTCAACAGATAAAGAAAAGAACAAGTTGAAAAATACATAATTTGAGAGAATAATACTTTGCTTTTAAATTCTGTAAGGTATGTATATATATATATACTAGTTTCTCACTCATGTGTGCATTGCACGAGGATAAAATATTTATTAAATATATAATTTATTTTAATTTTGATGTTGTAAAATGTACAAATTATTATAATATAAATAGAAAAAATTGTTAACACTAAATAATATGCATTACTAATAATAATTATATAGATACATATTACATTTTAAGAGTTATAAAAATGAAGACTAATATAAAAATAATTATTTAAAAATTATCAAGTATTTCTAATAGTAATAGTATTAAATATTATGTATGAAAATATTAAAGATACAATATAAATATAGAATAATATAAAAATTAATTCTGTATTTGGAAGAGTAATATTATGTTATCTATAATATAATTAAAGTAAACTTATAAATTTGTAACAAATATTATTTGTTCTAAAAAATTTTATTTGATTAATTTTTTAAATGTTATATAAGCTAAATATTTTAATATAAATTTATATTTGTATTTATAATGTACTACATTTTGTATATATATGAATCATGAATAGTAGTATTTGTTCTTTATAATAATTTAATAGTTTATGTATATAAATATATATTTATTTATAATATTAAGTTAAAAAGTAAAATTACTAAAAACAATAATAAATATAAAATGATTAAATAAATAAGAAAATAAACAAAAATAATTGTGGAAAAATAAAATCTTAATTTCAATTTTTTTTGCTTCCATTATTAGACAATACAATGTAAACAAATTAATTTAAGAACAATAAAATAAATATAAAATATGAAGGAGCAAACTTTTTTTTCTTAATTATTTGTGAATTGCAATATTACATTTATGAATATAAAACAAAAAACAAATATACATTAATTTATTTCAATTTTAATATTTAGAGTGAATTTTATAGTTATCTATTAAATGTTTTCAAATGGTAAGTTTTTAATGACATATAATTAGATTACACATATATATATATTTAAATTTTTTAGCCTACCAAAAAATAGATACAATACCTAATAATAACAAAATAAAAAAAAAACAAAAATTTAAATATTAAAAAAAAAACAAAAATTTGCTTTGCTATTAATATGTTTCATTTAAAAATTAAATTGGGTAATACTTATTATCTAATTTTTAATTTTATAACTAAATAATATTTTTTATAAAATAACTAAATAATATTAATAAATAAAGTAATTCATAAATAAAGTTTTAATCATAACAAAATTTTTAAATTTTGTAACTCAATTATTTTATCAGTTACTTATATATTTAACATGTTTAGATATAAAATCAATTTATAAATTAAATTACTTACAAATTTAAAATTTAAAATATCCATTCAATATAAAATAAAAATTTACTTTCAATATTAGTATAAATTAAACTATTTTGTTTATTATTTGTATAGAAATTCAAAATACATATTTAACTTAATATAGAAGTTTTTTTTTTTCAATCTAATTTTTTTTACATGTAATAGATGTTTAAAATAGTATAACTACTTTTATCTCAACTTGTAAAATAAAATATTTTTTATCAAAACATTACCTCATATATTGTATAAATTTATAGATAATATATATAGATATATAAACATTTATTTTTTGTCCAAAAAATTCACCTCTCTAATTGATAACTTTTAATTTTCCATCAAGTAATATTCTACATTTTTTTGTCCCAATTAACTCGTGCAAGAGATTAAATGGAGAATATAAGACTAATAAAAGATTTAAATATACCAAGATAAAATTCAATACAAGAGATTAGTCATAATTTATACGCATTTATTATTTTTATTATTTTATAATATATAATTTAAATTTTAACTACAAACTAAAACTACCTTCATTAATTTCAAATTTTTTAAAATTAAATTAATACTATTTTTGTTAATATATAAAAGAAGTATG
>CATIWM010390371.1:0-21647 GCA_949671775.1 Mallotus repandus
AATGGTAAAGGTGACACTTTTACTATAAAAATGGAGATTTTATGATAAAAAGACCAAATTTACCATAAATAACATAAATACTATAAAAATTGATAAAAAAAATGCAATAAAAATAGGAAAAAATACAAAAAAATTAATATAAATAAATAAATAAATACTGCAGTAAATAAAATAAATTAAAATGATACAAAAACAATAACAAAAATGCTAACTTTACACTAAAATACATAAACGGAGAAAAAGATGAAAAATGATGAAAAATTGCAAAATAAATGCAAACACTCTCGAAATCACCCGAACTTGTTTCTCCTTCTACATATCTTATTCACAAACTTCAAATCACCATAAAAATTACAACTTTACCAATATAATAAATATTTGTAATAAAATGAGTAAAAATGCAAAAATGATGAAAAATGATAGAAATAAGATGGAAAAGATGATAAAAATGCAATTTTTAGTTAGAAAATAGATGGGAGATCCTCAGAGGGACCGAGATTTACCTTGGATGCATGCTTTGTCAATGATGTGGTTCGGTTTGCTTTAGGCAGTATTTAGTTTTTGGTTGAGTACTTGGGTTGAGTGAGTGCTCCAAATGCTTTAGGAGTGAGAGGATAAGAAAAAAATTTGTCCAAAATAGTAACTTTCTCTCTCTAGGATCATCTACCTCGAAAAATATGCCTTCCTTTATTTCAAAAGAGGAGAAAATATTTTTTTTATATCACAGCTCTGTGGACCCACACTCTTAGGTCCATGACCCACGCTCTTAGGTCCATGACCCACGCGCGTGGGTCACCTAACCTATGCAAGGGCAAATGGGTCATTTTGACCTATAGACTAGGTTAAATGACCTACACTTGTGGGTCATCAACCCAAGCTCGTGGGCTGACGCGTCCCCATGGGCTTTTCCAAGCTTTTGGTCACTTTTTTGGCCTAACTAGGCCTACTTTTAGACTTTGGTATCTTTTTGGTATATGTTGGGTTTCTTTAAAGTTTCTTCTTGATCTAAGCACGCCCGAAAAAAACCTCTGAAGGAGTTTTCCGCTATTTTAAGTGACAGGAATCCTTCATCATCAGATTTTTGGAGGATCGTCAAAATTTGGGTATCAACACTCCCTTTGATAGAAAGAGTTGATTTCATTTCTGATCTTTACTACTTTAGCTGGTGGGAAGTACTTTTTGAAGAAGGCTGCGTAGAGTTCTTGTCAAGTGTTGATGGAGTTGGGTGGCAAGCTTGTAAACCATCTCTTTACTATATCCATCAAAGAAAATGGAAAGAGAATTAATTGGATTGCTTCTAGTTGTACTCCATTCATCTTGAAAGTCAAGCAATAATCCAAGAATCGAGTTATGTGACCAATTATATCATCATGTGGTAATCAACTAAACTGTGAATTCTATATCATTTGGATCATGGCGGGCCTGATCTCAAAGTCATTTACTGCAACTGTTGGCCTCATAAATAGAGTTTGGTCACCTTGGACATTTGGACCCATAAAGTCTCTTATGCTCCCCTGCCCATTTCATCTATTTTGAGTTGCCTACTGCCTTGGAGGCAGATTTCTTTCTTCTTCCCCTCCATTCATTTTGCTTGTATGTTGCTTTTTCCTTCTACATACTATTTTCTCAAGCTCTAAATCGAGCGGTACTAATGAAACTCCTTGTTTGCTTGCATAACGTGTTGTGTGCATACACTAACATAAATCCCTGTAACACCATAAACACAATCAAAACAACAACAAAAAATTAAAAAGAACGTCTAAATCAAACAATACTATTTTCTTAACAATATCAATTTTGGCAATCCCCGATAACGGTGCCAAAAACTTGGTGTTTGAAATCTGCAAGCGTACAGAATCGTGCAAGTAATAAATGAAGATCATCCCATAAAGATTGCATATTGAGTATTATTTTACTCAAAGTGTTTATTTGTCTAGACACCGAGAAATGGTTTTCTAAATAAAGTAAACTAAACAAATTAAAACTAATGTAAAAATCACAATCCAAGGAAATGTTAAGGTTCTTAAACTCAATTCATCCTTTTTAAAGATGTAATTAATCTCTAAATTAATTCAAACCATAGTTCATTATGGAAGCAATCTTAAGAATCACAGATCTTCCTCTCAAACAAACCTATGATTGATTAAATACAACTAGTTCTCAATTTTACAGCTCTCGCTAATCAAGTGTTCATTATACTTAATTTAAAGCTCAGCTCTTTATCATTATTAACCATCTAAGTGTCTTTTAACTAAATAGATAATTAATAGGTCATTGCCTTTTCTTAATAAAGCTTATCTCTCAATCAAGTCTCATTGTCTAGATTCAAACAAAGGGTGGCCAATCCATTGAAGACATTAAGCAAAAGAACTACCAATGAACTATGTTTATTAACTTAGATTGAATCATATTAATCTCATGGTTGAATTGATTCAAAAACCCTAATTAGAAAATCTAGCCATAAATGTTAAGAAGAATAGAAGTTGATGAATAAAGAGAAAAATCATTATTTTTGAATTAAAATTGAAATAACAGGCAAACTGAATAATAAAAACCCACTGGAATGGAAGCCTTTTGTTCTTAATTTTCAAACATTAACTATTCTCAAAAAATGGAAAGAACTAGAGAGAATTCTAGTTTTGATTCTTATAAACATGATGTAAACTAAGCAAAGAGTGTCATTCATGTTTCTCCGATGGCTCTCCTTTATAAAACCCTAGCCTGTAGCCTCTCTAAGTTATTTCCTTTCAAAAATCATTCAATCCCTTTAAATCAGCAATCAAAATTTTAAAATTTGAAAATTTGTTATATTTCACACAGTTGTACACACCCTACATATGGCTGTGTGCCTAGTCGTCACTCGAATCTCCTCAAAGCAGGCATGGCAGTGTGCCAAGGTGCGCATAGCCGTGTGTATGACTTTAGCCCCTTAAGATGATCAAATCTACCTAATATTTATTCATAAAAGTTGTAAATATTTTTCTAATATTTCCATATAACTTTAAATCACCTAAATTGGACCTCTGTAGCTCAAGATATCACTGTAATACTAAGAGTTACACAACCTAAAATGAAAGTTGCGTATGTTGGTTTCGACACAAGATTTGCAAACTTAAACGAACTTGGATTCTGATAAGAAAGCCAATTCAGAAAGATTAATATGTCTACTTTAAATGTCAAGCATATCACTTTCTCATTATAAAGCTCTAAAGATGTCAAAAGCCTCCCTGAATATCAGAGGTTGAATCAGCCTAAAAGCATACCTACCAAAACAATATAGAAAAATATAAAACTCAACTAAAAACTAACAAAAACATAACAAAATACTAGAAACACTTTAAAACCTAGACTAAACAATTTTAACCTAAAACATGTCAATATTCACTATTATCATAAATTCTAGTCATACAAAACTTAACTAATTAGTGCTCAAAATTTAGAATTATTTGCACTTATCATTGATTGTATTGAAGTTGGATCATATTTGAAGAATATTTTTTTGAATCAAAAGAATTATTGTTGTTTTACTTGATTTTGATGATTTTTTGTAATAGTTGAAAAATTCTTTCATTTTTTTAAAGAATGAAAAGATGGAGATATTGGGTTGCAGTAGAGATATAGGATGCGGAAGCTTAGAGAGAAGGGTTGAATCGTATTTATATAGGTTGTATGAAGGTAATTATTTTTGGATGTTATGGGTATATTAGTAATTAATGAAAAGTGGGTGCATTTTAGAAAATTAAAGTGCTTTGTTTTGGGTATTTATGTAAAGAACCCAAAAAATTTAGGGTGAATTGATTATATTGTAAAAGATTTGAAATAATTAACTTCCTAAGTTAATATTGAGATGATTTGGACTTAGCCAACAAGTCAAAAAGGTAAATTAACCTTAAGTCGATTGGTATCAAGTCCATACCTATTAAAATATGGATGTATATCAAGACAGGAAGATCCAAATGGTTACTCTACTCTCTTATTGTGCATACCTTCTCCCTAGGTGTCTTGCTTATGTTTTCCTAAGCATTTATTTTCAAACGAAATTTATCTCTTTTGTATCAAATATTTTATTAAAGTGTCTATTGATTTCACATTCCTTATTAATTTTCTTACCTATTATTAGGGTTAAGTGCGGTCCGGTCTAATCCGAGGATTTGGAAATCTCCGAAATTGGATTGAAAATCGGAGATTTGAAAATATTGAGAACTAGTACCAAAATTGAAATTGTAAATCTTTGTCTTGTATTGTTCCAAAATTTTAGAACAATACAATTCAAAGATCAGATATTTTAATCCAATACAAAATGGAGATTTGGAGAAATAAATAACATACACTATTTTCTTAAATCTTTAAACATCCATGAAACTTGGAATTTCATTAAATATAATTGCAGTAATTCAATATATACTTTAATATAATTGCATAACACATTTCCAACAAACAAAGTTTAATATAACTAATAAATCCAAATCTAAATTTATTTTACATAACTAAAACTGAACATATCTTACATAAATCCAATCGCAAAAATAATATAGCCTATAATAAGTCAATAATAGCCAGCAATGAATGCCAAAATAACATGTAAATTGCTACATAATGTATCTTAAAGCAAAAGGAGCAATTTGAAATCTAACATAGCAAGCCAATAACAAAATAGTAGCATTTGGATGCTAAAAGCACAACAACAGATCTTGAACCTATATATTGGCACAATTTTGATAAGAAATCCATGTGCATAAACAAATTTTATAAGTCCAGTATACATCTATGAATGCTAAGTGAGTTGAGTAAAAGTTCTATGCATTTAGAGCAAAAACAATAAAGTAAAAATACCAAACCTTTAGCTTCTCTAGGCCCAAAAGCAGGTCTAAAAGTTGAAAAAATAATTATAAAAAGAAAAGCCTAGATAGAAGAATAAATTACTTTTGAGAAGAAGAAGAAAAAAATAGAAAAGTATTAGGTCAGTAGTAGTAAGCCTATATTGATTTTAAGAATAGATTTATTAAAAGAATAGACAAGCCACAAGTATGACATAAATTACTAAACTCACAAAGTAGTAGGTTTATACATGATTAATTTAAAAAAAATAACCAATTTTTAGAATTAGCACTCTAATTTTCTATGAAGTATTATGCTCTTCACAACTTCTGAATCTTGAATAATTTCTGAAAAAGGGGTACAAAGATAAGAATAAATATAAATATTCAATGAGGACCAATATATATAGACAACAAGGAAAAAATAAATAAAGTAGATTCAATTTCAGGCAAAGTAATTACCCAACTCAAATGCATCAAGATCTTCAATTATTTCTTCAATTTGGATAGGCTTATTTTTATTCCTCCACCAATCTTGGCAACATGTTAGCACCTCTGTTGTAGTAGGAGTTAAAGAACTCCTAAATTGGTCTAAATTTCTCCCACTAGTGCTGAAAGCATATTCAGACGCCACTGTTGAAGTTCGAATTGCCAAAACATCCTTGGCTACCTTGGATAAAATAGGGTATCTCATCACATTAACTTTCCACCAATCTAAGAGGTCAAAATCAAGGTTGTACTTTTCTGGAATCTAATCTAAATACCTCTTCAACTCTCCTTTGGATGCTAAACACTGTTCATTATCATTTTCTAGAAAATATTCATTCGTCTCTTATCCATGATTACATTATCATTCCTACTAACAACTTGGGACTCATTTGAAGAGTCTAAACTTGCTTGCTCATAAACTTTCTTGCACTCATCTATTAATTCATTCATGGCCTTTGTGATCCTATCCAATATTTGTTTTTGCATCCTCTTCACTATAGTAGATTTTGTATTTAGCCCTCAAATAGTTTATCTTAAACCTAGGATCCAGCACCACTACTATAAAAAGCATCATATTCATCTTATCAATAGATCCCTAATACTTATCAAACTTATCTCTCATTAAAGTGCCCATTTGTGCTAAGGTATGATCAATACTACTTTGACAAGTTTGCTAATCTTTCAAGATTTGCACAATCTCCAGAAAATAAAAATTGGAAGTAGAACACAATGAATTAGACAATTTGCAAGTGACATCATAAAATCTTTTAAAGAACTTGGTATGAAACCTAGCATTATTCCAATTACTCTCACAAGATATATCATCTCCAAATTTAATTAAAAATTTGTCATCCATGTCCTCTAACTTGCCAAAGACTTTTTGATAATTTAAACCAACTTCTTGCATCAAGTAGGTAAAATTCCAACTAGTGGGATAATCCAATTGTAATAATGATGTATACTTAAGATCTATTGCCTCACAATATTTCTTAAATAAATCCAATATTTGGGGGCTGTTCCTAATGTATTTCAAGACTGCCCTAATTTTTTTAATGGATGGTTCGGCAATTTGAAGACCGTTTTTCATAATTTATTGAAGGATATGAGCACAACACCTCATATGGAAAGCTTCCCCACCCAAAACCAAAGCATTTTTCTTTAACAATTTTTTTCCAATTGTTAGACAACATTGTCCTTAGAAGAAGCATTATGAAAAGTTATACATATCACTTTTTCAAACCCTATTCTTCCATGCAAAAATCTACAGTATTCGCTATATTAACCCCTTTATGACTTTTAATAACATAAAAATTAAGAATCCTCTTTTGCATGTTCCAATTAGAATCAATAAAATGAGCAATCAAACACAAGTAGGACATATTTTGGATACGTGTCTAAGTGTTAATAGTTAAAGAAAATCTTTGACATTGAGATGCAAGAAAGTTATATAATTTCTTTTTTTTTTCTCAATAAATAAAGAGTAGCAATCTCTAGCAATGGTGAACCTAGAAGGAACTTGAAATTGAGGACTACAAACTTCTAAAAATTCCCTACACCCTTCTCTCTCAACTATCCTAAAATGTTGTTCATCTTTAATAATCATTCTTACCAAAGCTTTCCTACCCTCTTGTTGATTAAACTTCCAACAAGTTAACTTACTAACTTCAGAATTAGTTCCCTTTTAAAAATTAAGAATTGCTTATGACTTATCTTTGCCCCCTAAATGCCTCAACTAATTCTTTTTTTTTTTTTGGAAATTTTTGCAACTTTCTCTTAAATTCTTCCACAGTCTAAAAGTGCCTAATTAACTCTTTCCTTGATAATCCCTATGGCATTTTTTACATAAAACCCTCCCAATCTCTTTCCCTTTTGAATCTAGCACTTTATCAAAATGCTCCCATACCCAAGACCTAGTTTTCTTAGTAGAATGAGAAGTAATACCTTTTTTTGAATTTGTTTAAGAAGAAGCAACCATCTGATTTTAAGAAGGAGCAGCCATTTGATTTTGAAAAGGAAGAACGACCATCTGATCACTTGGTGATAGAAGTGAGGAATGAAATGCTTGATGGGGGGTCCCAACTGTGTAGTCACATGATAGTGGTGGAATTGGAGCCAACAATAAATCATTGGTAATTTCATTATTAACATATTCAGTTGCTTTCTTCTTGGTCTTACTGCTAGATGGAGTTCTTGTATTGCTCTTCCTCATAGTTGAACCCAAATCTATGAAGGGTGAACAAACAAAGAAGTCAAATGAAATGATTTCAAAGAGAAAAATTAAATGAAGTATATAGAAAATAAAAATGGCATTAAACTAATTTTATAACTGATCATCAGTATCATGTGAATTTTTTTATAATATAATTACTAGAATATGATTTCAAGTCTATCCTAACTGGATTTCATTAATAGAAATATGAAGTATTAAAATAAACTAGCTAAAGGCAAAGCTAATCAAAAAAACCATGCATTAAAACATGATAAGAAACCTAAAAAATCAAATATAGCAATATGCATTAAATTGATAAAGAAGAAATTGGCTTTTGTACCTTTCATTTGTGATATCTTCAACTTCAATTAGTAGAGAAATATGGTGCGTAGTGGACAATTGGTGTGGCCAGAGGAAGAAATTGGTTAAGAATGAAGGAGAAAATGGCCCAAAAAAAAGAAGAAATTGTAGAGCATAGATGGCAGAGAAGGAAAAGAAAAGGGGATCTAGGGTTTCCTTCTTTTCTTTGGCCTAAATTCGTTGGTTAAATGTTTTTTTTTTTGGAAAGTGGTCAAATGTAATTAATATTAGTTAAATAACATTTGTAAAAGAATATTAGTTATTTCTTTTTCTTTGGACAAATATTAGTTAATTAATATTAGTTAATCCTTTTATTTTATTATTTTTTAAGTATAATATTAGCATTATTTATTTAAAAGTAGTTAAATAATATTTATATTATTTACATATTAAATTTAATTGTATAACTTATATATTATAAATATATAAATAAATAAATTTCGTTTCAATACAATTCGGTTCAATTCGGTCTAGTTCTTGATCAAAATATTTATAAATATCCAGAACCATATCAAAAAAAAAATTATTGGTACAATTCGGTCCGAATAATGTTAAAAAGTCAACGGTTCAATCCAATTTCAAAGATTTTTGGTCTAGTTATTTGGTTTAATTCGGATATTTTAATCTCCATGCTCAACCATGCCATCCTTATGCTATCTATATATTATCTTTTTTCTAATATTCATTAAAATATGTATGCTTATCTTTTTCTTAGTTATAGCAATGGAATTTAGGTTTAGAAGCACTTATATAAACAAATTGATTGTTAAAACTCGGATGTTGAAGTATAATGAACCACTTGTGAGTCTTCAGGAGGAGGAGAGTGACGAAGCACAGTTGAAAGAAAAACATGTTCTGGTGGGTTTGCTGTTATCTTAGAAACCTTTAATGATTACAATAGTTAATTCTACATTACAGACATCTTGGAAGCTACAAAGAGAATTCTTGGTGCAGTAGAAGCCTCATAACAAATTTATCTTTAAGTTCAAACATGAGGTAGATAGGAAATTAGTTCTAGAAGGTCGACCATGGTTAGTAGCAAACTCACATATGGTAATACAGGAATGGTCATCGGGTATAGCTTTTGATAATCTTGATTTCTCAAAATCACCTTTCTAAGTTTAAACGTATGGTATTCCTCTAAATCACATGACAAGGGAAAATGCAGAGAAAATTGGAGCTTTATTTGAAGGTTTAATGGAAATTGATTTTGTTCAGGGTAATGCAAAAGGGTGGAGGGATTTCTTCAGACTTAAGGTTTTATTTGTAGTTAATAACCCAGGAGAAGCTTATTGGTATCAAATAAAATATAAGAGGTTACCAAACTTCTGTTTTCATTGTAGTTGGTTGGGTCACACGTTAAATGCATACAAGACTAGAGAAGGAGGAGATATGTTCAACTTGGATCAAGATCATCTAGAATATGGGGCTTGGATGGATGTTTTTAAACTACTAATATCATGACTTATTCCTCTACTTTCAGTTCTTCAATGTCACAGGCTTCTGGTGGTACTACTAGTAGTGGTAAAGGAAAGAAGATTCAAGTTGTTCCAGCTAGGGTTACTTTACAAGAAGATGATGAATATGAATAAGGTATCTTCCAGAAATGAGGTTGGTGCATAGGAGAATGGGAAATTAGTTGATTCTCAAAGAAGGAATAATAACTCAAGTTACACACGGACTTCTAGATTGCTTCTCAGAAAAGAAATTTTTATTAGAAGGATCTTTTACAAAAAAAGAATGATGAGTTTATAGTAAATGAATCTAACAATAGCCATAGTCTTCAGATAGTAGAGAATCATAGCCTACCAGAAGCTGTACAACCACATATTGAACTAGGTCTCAATAATAAAAGGCTTATCTCTATGGGTAAGGGCTTTGGCAATATGAATGAGCCCGCAAACATTATAAGGAACTTGGGCCCTTCTAAACATAATATAAATATTTGTGTCATAAAAAAGGATTGGCTTGGTTCATCAACGCCTCAATTATGCTAATCTACTGGGCTTCAAATGACTATTTATCCAGATCAAGAGGTAGTGGGGTGGTCAATGTGTCAATTTTTTGTACTACAAATGAAGGTCAACAGCTGTAAGAAGATCTAGGTGCTCCAATCCAGATAAGCTATAGAGGTACTGAGTTAGGTTCAGTCTCTGTCTTCTACTCTCAATACACAGTAACTGGGCATTGAGCAGCACAATCCTGAAAATAAAAAGAAGATAAAGATTAAAAGACTGCAAGAAAGAGAGTACTGAATCAAGGATAGGGGTCAAATACTAATAGAGAGGTCTCAACCAATTCTGATGTAGATTTTTCTTCTCTGGCACTGGTGGCTTGCCTAAAGCCACCCAGGCGCTATGATGATAATAGCATAGAACTATCAAGGTTTTGGATGACCCTTGACAGTTCGAACATTGTAGAACCTCTGCTTATAATATCATCCATAACTTTTTTTATGGAGACAAGATATTAGATAGATTATATGAAGGAGCAACAACTCAAATATGGTTGGGATCATTGTTTCTATATGGATCCACAAAGTTATGATGGCGGTCTAGCTCTGTGGTGGAATCGGCACATATGGGGTCCATGTTCTTCAACTTTTAAATAATTATATTCATTGTTGTTTGATGATATAGCTGCAGGTTATGTGTTTATTATTTTTTTACGGTCCTCCTAGGAAGATTAATAGAGATGTTTTTTGGTTTCTACTAGTAATTTTAAACCTTCTCCCCCTAGCCCTTGGCTATGTATAGAAGATTTTAACACTACCTAGTATAATTTTAATAAAATAGGGGGGATTGAGGTTGATCAGTCATAGAATTTGGGTTTTTGTGATTTTATTAAAAGTAGTAGCCTTATTGAAGTAGTTTTTAAAGGTGATCATTTTAGTTGGTCAAATAGACAGAGTGGAGATAGTTTTATAGCTCAACGTCTAGAAAGAGATTACATTTATTTTAGGTGGTTCTCTTATTTTTTGAATACTTTTTTTATTCATAAAAAATGATTGGCTCTTACCATAAGCCTGCTATCCTTGGTTTAGATGATAATCTCCGAAAAAGGACCCATTTGTTTAGACTTGAAACTAAATTCCTCTTATTCTAGGAATATTAAAATATTATTAGCCATGATTGGGCTAAGGAGTTATGGGTTCTGATATGTTTAAAGTCCAGTTAAACTTAGGAATTGTAGGTATGTGCTTAAAAAGTATAGTAGAGAAAGTGTTGGCAATTCAAAGGCTAAAATTAAAAATCTTCAAACTAAAATTGGTTATATTCAAATGAATGGGAGGGATAAGGATAAAAAATAAAAATTGGAAGCCTTATGTAACCAGTTATTAAGCTATTACAAAGAGGAAGAATCCTATTAGTATCAAAGGTCTTGGGTCTTAGGAATCAGTTATACTACTTAGGCATTAAAGACTTGTGTAGTGAGCACAAAACTAAGTAGAGCAAATTTCAAAAATTTTGCCTTTCTTAACCCTTCATCACATGAAGAATTCCAATCCCAAGGATCCAATTTGCATTTAACACATAACTAAATATCAAAATAACATGAAAATAACAACCTAGGAATTCTAAGTTTAAGAATACTTACAAACTTCTAAGTTTCATGTAGACCACAATAGTTATCTAAAAGCTTTGATGTAGTTAGGTTCAACACTTGAATCAAAAGCTTAGCCTCCCAAGTGTTAGGCCTCTAGCTTGAAACACCAAAGCTCCTCTAAAACACCTTCTTGCTTAGATTATGTTAGATGCAAGTAGCCTCTCAAATGACCCTCACAAGACTTGCACTAATTTAATCTTTTACAAGAACACTTAGGGTTTATTTTTGTGTCTGTGTTTCTCTTTTTGGTGTGTCTCTACACAAAACTCTCTATTATCTAACCTTAAGAACATTACTTAGGTCATATATTTATATGTAAAGAAAGCTAACTTTAATGACATAATCTCTTACATCACATGTATATAATTTCTCATGATAAGTATACAACTCATCATGATATGTTTACAACTTATATACTTATCTAGTGCAATAAGAATTATGTAAAGAATTAATACATCTCATGTATATGTCTAGATACATTCTTTACTCTTAATCATGTCACCTAATCCTTATTTTTGCCTTAGTAAAATTTATACACACAAGAGATAATGTGTGCCTAATGTGACAAGCCTAATAAGCCAAGCTTAATGCTTATCATGTCCATAGTCAACATTATACACATAAAGGATAATGCATGCCTAACATGAAAAATTTTGACCATGTCATGTTCGCATTGATTTGGGCTTATCAATTGAGCCAACACTTGGCCTAAGCCCAATCCATTTGACAAATAGGCCTGGATTAGGTTCATGGTCTTTCTCAACATCTTGGATTAATCTTTGGTCCAAAATTCTTTTAGGCCTAGTCCCAAACAACTTGGGCCATTAATCTAAGTCCAATAAGAAACAATATGAATTATCAATTTAATACTCTAATTAACATCTCACATTAATTAAGTGTAAATTAATAATTAAACGCTTGGTAGAATTCGATTTCATGATATGCTAGAATCGTTGCTTAAAGCATAAATCTAATTACATTAGCTTAATTAATTGATTAAACTCTTTAATCAATAATTAGATTAATATTAATGGTGATTTGGTAAAGCTCTTTTAGGTTTGACTTACTAGGTTCATGTCTAATTGGCAATGAGAAGATAATATCAACACTTGATATTATTTAAAACTCCTTTTAAGTCTAAATATGAAAATCCCAATTACGCATATTTAGTTCTCATAAGTTGTGAATGACCCCTAGCATCGATATCACAACTACCCAATTAGAAATTAATGCATGTATTGATTCACACAAACCCTTTGGTCATAATTACCGTGCACTAGAATCCCTTCATTAGAAGATCCCGATATAGGCTAGAGTTAAGGTTTAGTCAAACTCTAATAGCTATATCATGTGACCTCATCTCAAGTTTAATTCTTAATAAAACATAATAAATACTAGAAACACTTTCTAGCATTGAAACTCTTTCAGACTGTGTCATGTTTGTCATGGCTAGGAGCTTATTCATCAAGAACAAACTTAGATAGCATAAGATCCTATCCCAGTTCACTCCAGGCAATGAATCCCATCTTGGTCGAACACTCATCCCTACATTAAACTGACCAAAGCCACCACATGCCATATACTCATGTGTGATTAATACAAGTATGTAAACAGTAATAAACACTAACCACTTAAATATGGATGACCGTGTCATCTCAGGTCAAAGGACTATATGCACTATTATGACCTAGATTGTTATCGTTGACTATAAGTGAATATCCTCGCGAACACAAATCTAACATCACGTTCAATCCACCCATCACATGAGTATCCACATGTCTATTATGATATCTCATATCAAGTGGGATCAGACTCACTACCTCCCACTATTACTATCTCATACTAATCAAGGAAAATAGATAGAGGTGATAGTGAAATTAATATTACCCAAATATTAATTTATCGACTGTGAACAATTTTATAGCTTATGTACTAAATGAATTTGTCACTCATATTATCAACTCTTGATGATAAATTCATTTAACATTATGCTAATGGATGAATATTCAATTAAATAAACACTTTAGATAAAAGAATATTCTTTATTGCCATTTTGGATTATTACAATGTCAAAACATGTGATTGGCCTCTAGGGCATACCACCTATGCTAACAATAATTGGTGGTAAACCACTAAGGATATCATTAGAAAACACATCTTGAAATTCTTGCAATAAACTCATAAAAGAACTAGGCAAAGAAGGGTTAAGATCATTAGAGCTCAAATAAGATTCCTTATAAACAATTACAAGGATAGGTTGCCTTAGGAGTGAAGCTTTGCTCACATATTTTTCTTTTACATAAAAACTTGCTTTTCTCTCTTGTTTTACCTTTATCTTACTTAACTCTCTTTTTGCATTTGCATCACTCTTTTTTTTCTCATTGTACATCCCCTTAAGCTCTCCTTTTTCCTCTCTTTGTTCACTCCTCTCATTGCTTTTCTTATAGCTCTCTTTTTGCTTATTTTCCTTTTCTTTTTTATGCAAACTCTCTGTCTTTTTTCATTGTTTTTTCATTTTCAAAATCTTCAACTCTTTATCTTGGGACTTTTTGGTCCTCCAACACTTCTTTAGGGGTTCAAGGTTTATGGGTGATGGGTTCATTATTCATTACAAAAAAAATATCTATTAGAAAACCAGTTATGATTAGCCCTCTAACCATATTGCTAAGGATGCCCTAAAAGAATATGACAAACTTACATAGGCATTACATCACATAATACTTCATCTTCATATTTGCCTATGGAAAATGTAATCTTCACTTGTTTAGTCACTTTTATATCCTTATAATCATTCAAGTATTACAATGTGTAATGCCTAAGATGCTTCATGGTATATAAATGCAATTTCTCAACTAACATGGTACTAGCTACATTTGTGCAAGCACCCCCATCAATGATCATACAATATACCTTATCTTGCACTTTGCATTTAGTGTGAAATATGTTCTTATGTTGTACCTCATCCTCCATCTTGGTTGTACATTCATGATCCGCTTTGTAACAAGAAATTCACCATATGATGGACTTTGTGCAGCCTCATCATCACTTGCATCCTCAAGTTTGGGCATCTCCAAATCGCACTTATCATCATCACTTTCACTAAAGATTTCATAACCCCTCATAGTCATGGTATGCTTATTTGGAAAATTTGAAGAGATATGCCTATGACCCAAACATTTAAAACATTGAACATCATGAAAACATTTAGTTTGATTCTTACATTTGTCTTTAGCCCTAGCATTTCCCCTTCCTTTTCTCCTTTATTTTTGTCAAATTTTTCCTTATTGTAGCTCTTATCTCCACTCTTCCAATTTGACTTCCATGAAGGACTATAAGAAGTCGAATTTCCTTTGGAACGCTTAAACTTCAATTGCTTCTCAATCTTGATTGCCATGTGTAATATATCATCCATGTCGACATAGTGATGTAATTCCACCAAGTCGACTATATTTCTATTCAACCTATGCAAGAACCTCATCGTTATTGCCTTATAATCTTCATCAATTTTTGCTCTAATCATGGCCATCTCCATTATTTGTTGGTACTCCTCTACACTTTTAGATATGTGTATAAGATTTTAGAGTTTATACAATTCTCAATAATAGTGTGAAGGAACAAACATCTTGCACATGATTTCCTTCATCTCCTCCCATGTTAATCATAGTTCCTTCTTCTACTAGTCACCAATTAGTCCCACCAAATAAGTACATAGTCAGTAAACTCTACGACGATTAGCTTTACCTTCTTTTCCTCGGAGTATTGATGGCAGTCAAAGATAAACTCCACCTTTTTTTCCTACTCTAAGTATGCTTCGGTGTCACTCTTGCCTTGGAAGCTTGGAATTCTCATCTTATTGCTTCCCAAGTTGTTATCAACTCTTGCACATTTCTGCCTAAATTGGATGTTTGTTCATCATCCTCTTTTCCACGTCTCCCACGGTTTCTAGTATTAGTTGTACTAGTATCTCCAAGATAACTTGACTCCATCTTGTTAATTTGATCCGCCAAATCTTCAATCTGAGTTGCCAAGTCTAACCACATTCTTTCAAACACTTGGTTCATAGCCTTCAAGTACAACTTTTGATCAGGCATTCCTTCTTCACCTTCTTGAGCCATTGCTTTAATTTTTCCTACAAGAAATCGTTAATGGTAAAAAAGCTTACAAAACACTACCTTACGTGTTTCACTCAATTTAAATAGTACTCACACTCATGTTTCACTCAATTTAAATGGTACTCACACTCGTGTTTCACTCAATAAGGCTTTTACCCTCTTATGAGCTCACCACTTGCCTTTTACCACTTAAATTCCCCAAATATTCGCTCTAAGAAAACTATTACAAATTCTTCAAGAATTGCTCAATCAACTCAACACCACAATCAAAAAATCAAATTGAACTTAAAATTCAAAGTGATTTTTCACGATTCAAAAAAATAGAAAAATAAGTAAGTAAACAAAACTTAGCTTAAAATTCAAAACTAACCCAATTTAAAGAAATAAAGAAAATGCACAAAACGAAAATTTTCAAAAGAAAAAAAAGGAATCTGACTTATAAACCCACAATCAACATAATCTTAAATCAATTTTTCATAATGTAAGCGAAAACTAACAAATCAAATGACTCATCCCTGTGGGCTTTTCCCCTACTTTTGGTCATGTTTTGGCCCAACTTTGCTCTTTTTGGGTTTTGGTTGCTTTTTGGCATCTTTTTGGTATATTTTAGGTTTCTTTTGGGTTTCTTAATCTAAGCATGCTAGAGAGAACTTTCTAAGAAATTTCTCCCATGTCTGACTGACAGGAATCCTTCATTATTGGATTTTTGAGGGACCGTCAAAATTTAGGTATCAACAGTTGCCCCTTGTTTCATATGAGTTGATCAAGTTGATGTTTGTCAATGCATAGGAAGCAAGTTTCGGAAACTAAATGAGATGTACAAACTTTCATGAGGGTGCTATGTAACCTTCTCCAAGCTACAAAGTAAAGATGCATTGTATAACCCTAACAGGATTCAAGTGTCAGGTTTCGAAGAAACCAAAATGCAAGTAAAATATTTTTTGTAAAGGTGTTACAGCCTTTTCCAAGCTCCAAGCAGGGCTATCATGACCTTTTCTAAGCCACAAATGGGGGTGCCATGACCTTTTCCAAGCCACAAGCAGGGGTGTCATGACCTTTTTCAAGCCACAAGCTGAGGGTGTCATGTAACCTTTTCTAAACCATAAGCGGGTGTCATGTTACCTTTACCAAGCTACAAATGATAGATGTCGTATAACCTTTACCAAGCTACAAATGACGGGTATCATGTAGCTTTTACCAAACGACGGGTGCCGTGACCTTTTCCAAGCCACCGGCGGGTGCCGTAACCTTTTCCAAGCCACCGATGGTGGTCGGGTAACCTTTACCAAGCTACAAGCAGTGGGTGTACACCGTATAGCCTTTACAAGCCTCAAGTGCCAGGTTTTGGAGAAACTAAAGTGCATGTAAAATCTTTTTATGAGAAGTATTGTATGATTGTGGTGTTTGCAAAATGAAGATGTTGTGATACAACTCATTTTTTTAACAATTATGATGCATGAGAGTTTTTTCATGCTTTTCAGCAGCTTACCTGCATTGGTGAGTGGTGCGTACTAGGAACTTCAAGTCAATCTAGTCATGGTCATCTCGCCACTTCTCTGAGGTTTGATCAGCATCCCTTTGCCAAGGATATCTCTGATTACCAAGTAAAGAGAAAGCGTTCCTCATGATCATAAAGAAATTCACCAAATGAAGTCACCGAGATCTATGATGCATGAGGCAACCCTTGATGTCATGTCATTCCCTTTAGAGGTAAATGCTTGATCATACATCTTTCTCTTCTCAAGCATTCATCGCCTTCTATCACTCAGTGTGAATGTTGTCAAAGAGTTCCCTTGAATACTCTTACACAGGGTTTGAGCATTAGAGTAGATTGAGTATTCCTCTGTATTCCTTTTTTTCTTTCTTTCTTCCCTCTTTTCTTTTTTCTTTCTTCTTTTCTTTTTCTTTTTGCTTCTCTCTTTCTTTTTTTCTCTTTTTTCCATTTAAACCTCTTTCAAGGTCTAATATGATAATCACAAGCTACCCAATCATCTCAGTTTCCTATAACTTTTCCTTTGGTGGACTTTCTATCTTTCATGAGGTCGCCAAGCATTAGATTGATTAGAAGTGAGAATCCCAACTCAGAGCTGCTAGTCAAAGTCGCGAAGCTTTGAAAATCTCATCAAAGTGAGACGATCACTGTTAAGATTGACTGGTTCGTCCCTATCACGTGCCCCCTCTCTAGAGCAAGTACACCTCTAACAGTACAATAAAATGATGTTTGGAATGCCAATGCATGAGTGAATGCATTAATGAATAAATTTATGTCAAAAAATGAACAAAAAGAGTTATAGAGGACTTCCCTGAATTTTCGCATTTGCGAGAGCATTTTTGACCTTTTCTGTGAATTTTCAACATTCAATCGAGTCTTAGGTCAATGTCCAAATCTCCAGAGTATCCTTGGGGCCTTTTAGGACTTTAAGTGTATAAAAATGCGCATTCTAGAGGGTTTCGGTGAGCTTCAAAGGGACTCGTGGGAGGATCCTATGGATGTGGGTCCAACGACCCACGTGCGTTGGTCAGGACCCATGTGCGAGGGTGGATTCTTGACCTACGGGGCCGAGGCCTATAAAAGGCTCACTTCTCACTTTTTCTTCAATTTTCACCTTTCGTTCTCACTTCTCTCTTAGGTTTTCTCTAAACTTTTAGGCTTTCTTCGCTACAAAACCCATGCAAGGAGGTGGAGGTGATTTTGTGGACATCCCCAATCTCGATATTCCTTTGGAGGAGCTCAACCCAGGGGTTGACCAGGCAGTTCAGGCTGCAGGTGGTGCTGTGCATCAAAAGTCAATGTTGGGTCATCGCTCACAGCACAGAGTGATTAGAGGCCAAGAGATTCCTCTCATCTCAAAGTTGAGGGAGCATATCTGATGCTTTATCGATAGCAGGTTAGTACATCAAACTCTTTTTTTTTGTTCTTCCTTCCTTTAATGCTCTATCTCTCCTGCATGATAGGATATAGGAAGTTAGTGTTTGCATACTTAACAATAAATTAGATTATCAAGAAAGCATTTAAGGTACTTCCTTTGCTAGGATTAGCTCCCTTGCGTGCTTGGAGTTATATTTTGGTAGGATTTTGCTCTCTTTAGACTACATGCTAGAACTTGTTTGCCATATTTCCCATCCTAACTATGTAATTTCATTTACCTACAAATAATAAGTAAACAGTAGTTAGTGCTGATTGTTATACTTAGATAGAATAAATTTTGTTGACTTCCCTTTTTAAAGCTTAGTGGCCCACTTGGTTCTACCTGGTAGCTTAACCAGGGCTAAGAAGCTCTACCAAAGGCTACCCATAGACTTATAAGACTAGGTGCGTGGACTCTGCTTTGACGACATCTTAGACAGTCTACTGAAGGGACCAGAGACGCTGAGGAGTTGTCAGGCAGCCATGACTGCCTTGGAAAAGAGGTGGTCGGACAGCATACACACACACTTCCAGTTTAGGGAGATGATAATCACACCCATTGACTTTGCTGGTATTACAAGGTTCACTTTTACTGGTCAGCAGATTCCTTTTGACATCCAGGAGGACCCTACGAGGCTGTGTCGAGATTTGCTGGGTTGCCCCCTTAAGTTTAAAGTTGGTCGGGGTGGCTAATTTCTTATGACCCTCTCTAGTAGGCCTGTGATGATGCTGCAGGAGATGGTGCTATCGGCATCAAGAGACACGTTCGGTGCTTCATCTTCTATTTGATGAGTGTGATGGTATTCCCTAATATGACCAGCACCGGTGGCTCTTGGCTACTTCCTCTACTACAGGACCTCGATGCCTTGCGAGGTTATGATTTGGGTTCTGCTACTTATGGCTATCTCCTCCATGGCTAGGATGATGCATGTAGAGATAGTTTTTGGATCTATGGGATACCACTAGTGGTTAATGTGAGTTATTTTAGATGCTTTGTTGTTTCTTTTTCTTCCTTTTTAAGTACACTATTCCTGATACACTCTTTTCTAAAGATTTGGGCCTTCAACTTTCGCGTGCTAGCTCCTCCTATCATTTTTGGGATGCGTGAGGGGTTTTCGTACTTCCCCATCTGCACTGGCCAGCCATGGAGGGGGCCCTTTGTAGTCTTTGGAGGCTACCCGCGCCACTCTTACTAAGTTGACATTTAACTAGGTTGGTTTCTAGTTGGTTTCTTTTCTCTCTTCTTACTTTGGATTCTTGTGTTCTATTTTTTATAACTTTTTTATCGTAGATACATCTCTGATGGTGGTGGGAGGTCTGCCCCACGGCTTTCTCAGCGGTGACGTAGGGAGCCAGGGAGATTACCGGCAAGTGAATATTTTTCTTGACCCTTATCGATCATGCTTGGTACCTTAGTGAACGCGTAGTGAACTGGTTCTTAGGACCTACTACTCGTCGCATCCCTCATTCTCCTCCCCTTGACATGTTCTATGGGAGAGACATGGTGGGCCCCACTCTAGAAGAGGCATTGGTCGAGACTGATCACAAGTTGTTCTTAGAGCTAGAGGGTGTCTCGTATCTGGAGAGTCTCATCCCTCGCCTGATTGATAGTGCTACGAGGGATTTTGTGATCGCTCCACCCGCTCTACCTGTGGGCATTTCCTTTTCTTCATGCCAGGACCGCCGTTGAGACATCGGGTGGTGTTGGAGTTGCTACTAATGCCTCTTCTGAGACTATTCATATGATCTCTAGGGTAGCTGCACTACTACTAGCTTTGGGGTTTGGGTGCATAACCTTTATGGCGAGGTGACAATTCAAGTGGTCCTTACGTCTACAAAGCTTGTGGCCTTCATCCCCAAGGATGCCACTCATGTGAGTTCCAAACCCACTTTTGTTATTTTGATATTTTGTGATTGTTACTTGTTGATTGTTCTATTTGTAGGTCCCTCAAGAGATAGCCATGTACTGGTACCAGTGCGCTTCAAGCCTAATGAGTCATGATGTCCACTACTTCATGGAGGCTCATATAAGTCTTTTCCCACTTTGGCTTCTTTCCTATTTAAACTATGCAGTAATATGTATATGCGTATGTTATAAATGCATGTATGTTATAATGATACAGCTTAAGCATATAAGGCCGATATGGGAGTGAGATGAGGCTATCCGTCATCAGGAGTCAATTCACCAGCAAGAGGGTGTTAGCATAGGTGGTATGCCCTAGAGGCCAATCATATGTTTTGACATTGTAAATAATCCCAAATGGCATTAAAGAATATTCTTTTATCTAAAGTGTTTATTTAATTGAATTTTCATCCTTTAGCATAATGTTAAATGAATTTATTATCAAGAGTTGATAATATGAGTGATAAATTCATTTAGTACATATGCTATATAAAATTGTTCGTTGTTGATAAATTAATATTTGGGTAATATTAATTTGACTATCACCTCTGTCTATTTTTCTTGATTAGTATAAGATACTAATAGTGGGAGGTAGTGAGTCTCATGCTACTTGATATGAGATATCATAATAGACATGTGGATACTCATGTGATGGGTGGATCGAACGTGACCTTAGATTTATGATCGTGAGGATATTCACTTATAGTCAATGATCACAATCTAGGTCATAATGGTGCATATAGTCCTTTGACCTGAGGTTTATTACCACTTACATACTTATGTTAATCACATATGGGTATACAGCGTGTTGTGGCTTTAGTTGATTAAATATAGAGATGAGTGTTCAACTAAGATGGGATTCATTGCCTGGATTGAATCAAGATAAGATCCTATGCTATCTAAGTTCATTCTTGATGAATAAGTTCCTAGCTAGGGCAAACATAACACAGCCTGAAAGAGTTTTAGTGCTAGAAAGGCATTTTTTGTATTTGTTATGTTTTATCAAGAATTATAACTTGAGATGAGATCATATGATATAGCTATTAGAGTTTGACTAAACCTTGACTCTATACTATGTCAGAATCTTCTAATGAAGGGTTTCTAGTGTATAGTAATTATGACCAAAAGGTTCATGTGAATCAATATATGTATTCATTTCTAATTGGGTAGTTGTGATGTCGATGCTAGGGGTCACTCATAACTTATGAGAACTAAATGTGTATAATTGGGATTTTCACATTTA
>CATIWM010390469.1:0-13092 GCA_949671775.1 Mallotus repandus
TGATTTAAATGTAGAATTTTCAAGAATCAAGCTTTTGAACTTTGGTTGAGCCTCTTCAAGCACATTAGGGACTCATTTAATTTTTGCACCATAATCAATCAAAATTCAAGGATATAACAAATTAACCATTCAAGGTTCAAACAATTAATTATAATGACACAAGCAAACATATATCATAATGAGTTACCATCCAAATAAGAGAAGAGGTTGGCCTTCTCAGTCATGTGCCTTGAACATCCACTATTTAGATATCACTTTTCTTTGCACATTGTGGATTCCAAGCACACCTACAAGAAAAAGCTTCATCGCAATTTAGGTACCCAAATGTACTTAGGTCCTTGGGGGTTAGCATTGAAAGATTCATCATTTGAATAACCCAAATGAGTCTTTCTAATATAACATCTAGAATTTTTATCCCCCATCACACCAAAATTATGACATATAACATTTAGTGCATGCTCTTTCACTTTAAAACTATGAAAACCATAAGAATGAGCATGATTGTGTTTCCTAGGCTTGGGTCCTCTTGAGCTATTAGCTCTAAACTTGTTAGTCTCAATTCCATTGGACTTTTTAGGTCCATTGGTTTTAAGACTAGGTCTTTGATAAACCTTAGTAATCGGAGTACTAGGATTTGCATTCTTTGAGTAACTAGCGTGAGTATTTTTGAAACCAATTCCATTCTTAGATTTCAAAGGAGTGGAAGTCATAGGAATCATGCCATCAAGAATTTCTTTCCCTTTATTAAATTTAAAGATGGATTCCTTGAGATTGTTATTTTCATTTTGTAAAAATACATTTTGCTCAATAAGCTTTGCATTTTCATTTGCATTCTCAATTTTCTTAGAATTACTTTCATTCAATGAATTGGTTAACTCTTCATTAGAAAGATTTGATTTCTCAAGTTCTTCTTCTAGAGTTTTTGCCATTTCTTTGAGTGAATTAATTCTAGACAAGTTTTTATCACATTTATGCACCAATTTTTCCCAAGCAAGTAATATTTCATCATTGGATTCAAAGTCTAGAGTTACCTCATCATTTGAAGGTCCCTCCAATGCCATGAAGAAAAGCTTTGCAACTTCCTCATTGGTGTCATCATCACTAGACTCACTAGAATCATCCCAAGTTGCTTTGAGTGCTTGTTTCTTTTCCTTCTTGAAAGATTTCTTTAACTTCGGGCATTCGAATTTAATATGACCTGATTTGTTGCATTCATAGAAAATCATTTGATTCTTCTTGTTTGACTCTTACTTCTTAAATCCTCTTCTCTTCTTCATGTTGAGATCTCTTACATTTCCTAAAATTATAGCACACTCATCTTCATTGTCACTTGAGTCACTATCACTAGTGTCTCTACTTGTCTTGAGAACAATGCTTTTATCATTTTTGGCTATCTCTTCTTCTACCACTTGATTCATTTTGATTTTATGGGTAAGAAGCTTCCCAAAAAGTTCATCCATAGGTAGAATAGAAAGATCATTTGCTTCTTCAATTGAGGCCATTTTAGCTTCCCAAACCTTTTGAGGCAAACTCATAAGAATTTTGTTGTCGACATCTTCATTTGAAAATTTCTTACCAAGTTTCCTCATAGAGTTGATGAGAGTGATAAGCCTACTATGCATATCACTAATTTTCTCATAGGGCTTCATCTCAAATAATTCATACTTTCTTCCAAGCATTTGCAATTTCTTGTTCTTGACTTAACTAGTGCCTTCATGCTTGGTCTTTAAGCACTCCCAAATCTTTTTGGCGGATCTTAAATGCTCTATTCCATTGTACTCTTCTCTACTCAAACCACAATAGAGGATGGTGATTGCCTTTCTATTTCTCAAGTTAGCATTTGATTGCTCATCACTCTATTGCTTTCTAGGAATAGTCACCTCATTGCCTTCATTGTCTTTCTTTATTGGAGGACTCCAACCTTTATCAATAATATCCCATAAATTTACTCCTTTCCTATCTAAGAACATCTCCATTTTGTTTCTCCAATATGCATAGTCAGTTCCATAAAAAAATGGAGGTCTTGTGTAGCTAAGGCCATGAACATCGAGGGTGGCAACAACTTGACTTATGGAAGCCATGATCTTTTCTCCAAGATGGTTAAATCTTCAAGAGTGGAGACCAAAGCTCTGATACCAAATGTAATTCCATAAGTACCGAGAGGGGGGGGTGAATTGGTTTTTTGAGAAATATGGGGAATTTTCGTTTTACACCTAAGTGCAAACAAAAACAGAGTAAGAGCTAAATTAAATAAAGGATAAGAGCAAGAAAAACACCAAGAATTTATAGAGGTTTGGCCCTCAAAGCCTACTCCTCTCCTCAACCACAAGTTAAGAGTTTTAATCAACTATCAATCTACTTCAAGGTGTAGATCAAACCCTTACAAGCTTAAATCAAGCTACCCAAGTGTTTTCCCAAGGCTCACACTCCAACCTAAGTGTTTCACAAGGCTCACACTCAAACCCAAGTGCTAAGAAAATCCTCTTAGCTTACAAGTGTTTTCCTAAGGCTAACACTCAAACCCAACTCACTCAATCTCACTATTGAGCTTTTGAATAATGGTTTTAAACACTCACCAACCCACACTCAAGAACACTCTTGAGATAGATTAAAATTACAAGAGTTAAAGATGAAGATCTTGGTGGGTTAGAGATGAAATTCAAGAGTAAATGCTCAAAGATGGCTCTTAATATGTTTGCTCAACTCTATTAATTTTCTCTAGCTGAAAAATAACTCTTATTTATATCCTCATAGAAGAAAATAGTTGTTTGAGGTGAATTAAATATAAATAGAGTTGTTTAAACCACCAAAAATGAAGCAGGTCTGTGCATCGTCATGATCATGACAAAATCGTCATGATCCTAATTTTTCAGGACGCCAAGATGAAATTTGAATTTGCGCACTTTCATGATCATAACAGTGGTGGTGGCGATGGTCATGACAACATTCTACAACTTTTAGAACTTAAGCATCATGATCATGAAAAATTAATCATGATCATAATTCTGGCCGTCATGATCATAACTCTGGTGGTGACACTAGTCATGACTGCTCTTGGGAATTTTTTGAAAATTGCAAATTTGATTTTGTAATTTTGCTTGAAATTTTTTTTTGATGATTGGAATTCACTTATGATCACCTAAAATGAAGATTTCCATCATTTTCTACCCGTCCACTTTTGCCACAAAAAATCAATCTTCATTTTTGCCCTTTGTCACAGTCATGATGCATTAATCACTAGTTGTGCCACATCTTATTTCTTATAAATTTAATTAGCCTGAATATAAACACTCAAATACACAAGTTAAATATAATTTTACTTAATTAATTTTGAGTATCAAAAATGATCATTTTTCCCATCAAGGTTCAACACAAATTAAACTTACAAAACCTCTTCTAGAGCTCCTCCTTTCCTTCACTGTTTGAAATTGGAAAAGAAACAAGCATCAAACTAAAAATAAATTTGCAAAAACATAGAAGAAATTATTAAAACAAAACACAATAAAAACAATATTGGTTGAGCCCCCAAGAAGCACTCTTTTAAGGGTCCATGAGCTAGACCACCATGTTGATCATCCAATTGACTCCCTCAAGTATGCAACTTGATGGAAATCCTCAAATGTGCCTCCATGGTACAGCTTCAACCTCTATCCATTCACTTTAAATGTGTCTCCTTTGGTGTTGCATAATTCCACAGCTCCATGCGGATATGAATGAGTCACTGTAAATGGTCCTGACCATCTACTCTTCAACTTTCCAGGAAATAATCTAAACCTTGAATTGAAAAGAAACACTTGGTTACCATCCTTAAATCTCTTTACTCTCACTCTTACATCATGCCACCCCTTTGTGCACTCCTTGTAAATCCTTGAATTCTCATAAGCAGTCTCTCTAATCTCTTCAAGCTCACTCATCCATAGCAATCTCTTTTCAGCTGCCTTTTTAAGATCAAAATTCAAGGCTTTCACCGCCCAATAGGCCTTGTGCTTGAGTTCAACAGGAAGATGACATGCTTTGCCACAAACCAACCTAAAAGGAGACATCCTAGTAGGTGTTTTATAAGCAATTCTATATGCCCATAAAGCATCATCAAGCTTCCTTGCCCATTCTTTCCTTGACTTGCTCACTGTCCTTTCCAAAATTTTCTTCAACTCCCTATTAATAACTTTAACTTGTCCACTTGTTTGAGGATGATAATGTTTCCATGTTTTGTTACAAAAATGTGTTCCCCCATCACTTATGATCACTCTAGGCATACCGAACCAAGAGAACAACTTCTTTAATAACTTATAAACAATTCTTACATCATTTACTAGGCATGCTTGGGCTTCTACCCATTTGGAAACATAGTCAACATAAACAAGAATGTACTTATTTCCCTCTGACAAAGGAAATGGCCCTATGAATTCAATGCCCCATACATCAAATATTTCAACCTCTCAAAATCCAGATTGAAGCATTCTTTGACAATCATTACAATTCATCACAAAAGCTCTAGCATCATGAAAAAGTGTAGGCTAATAGAACCCTACTTCAAGAACTTTTGCAGTTGTCCTCTGTGATCCATAATGTCCACCATTGACATTCCCATGACAATAATTCAAGATTGACCCAACTTCTTCCTTTGCTATACATCTCCTTGCCATGCCATCATTACATAATCTCCACAAAAATGGCTCATCCCAAATGTAAAATTTAGAGTCACGAAATAATTTTTTCTTTTATTGAGAAGTGAACTCTTCTAGTATTATTCCACTTGGCAAAAAATTTAGTATATCAGCAAACCATGGGGCACCAATGTGTGATATGGCCAAAAACATCTTATGTAGAAATAGTTCGCTAATAGGCTTTTGACTGTCCTTTTCCTCTTGGTCTGCATCCAAATTTGACAGATGATTAGTTACTACATTTTCAGAACCCTTCTTTTTTCTAATCTAAATATCAAACACTTACAACAAAAGCACCCATCTAATGAGCCTTGGTTTGGAATCTTTCTTGTTCATCAAGTAGTTCAATCCTGCATGATCTGTATATACAATCACCTTAGAGCCAAGGAGGTAGGATCTGAACTTGTCAAAAGCAAAAATGATAGCCAACATCTCCTTCTCTATAGTAGCATAATTTAGTTGTGTATCAGTCAATGTCCAGCTTGCATAGTAGATCATATGCAGTTTGTTCTCCTTTCTTTGACCAAGTACAGCTCCTATTGCATGATCACTAACATCACACATCAATTTAAATGGTAAACTCTAATCTAGTGCCATCACTATGGGAGCTAAGATAAGGGCTTCCTTTAACTTGTCAAAAGCCAATTTTCAAGTTGGACAGTAAAATCAGTAAAATCAAAAGGTAAATCTTTTTCAAGCAACTTACAAAGGGGTTTAGAGATTTTTGAAAAATCCTTGATAAACCACTTATAGAAGCTTGCATGGCTAAGAAAACTTTTCACTCCCTTCACATTTGTAGGGTACTGAAGCTTCTAAATTGCCTCTGCCTTTGCTTTGTCAACTTCAATGCCTTGTACTAAAATTCTATGTCCAAGAATAATTCCTTCATCTACCAGAAGTGACACTTTTCCTAGTTAAGCACCAGGTTTGTTTCCACACAGCACGCAAGTACTTGCTCTTAATTGCTCAAACATCCTCAACTGAGTCTCCATAGATAGAAAAGTCATCCATGAAAACATCCATGATCTCCTCTACCAAATATGCAAATATGGCCATCATACATCTTTGGAATATTATAGGAGCATTACATAATCCAAATGGTATCCTCTTGTATGCAAATGTACCATAAGGATATGTAAAAGTGGTTTTCTCTTGATCTTCTAGAGCTATTGTAATTTGTTGTACCTTGAGTACCCATCTAGAAAGCAGTAAAAGGCATGTCCTGCTATCCGCTCCAACATTTGATCAATAAAAGGTAAAAGGATGTGGTCTTTTCTTATGGATGCATTCATCTTTCTATAATCAATGCACACTCTCTATCCACTTACAACTCTTGTAGGAATGAACTCCCCTTCCTTATTTTTCATAATTATTATTCCACCCTTCTTTGGTACACACTAAGTCGGGCTCACCCATGAACTGTCTAAGATAGGGTAAATGATCCTTGCATCAAGAAGTTTGACTACTTCCTTCTTTACCACTTCTTGCATGTTTGGATTAAGCCTTCTCTACCTTTTAATAGTTGGCTTGTGTCCATCCTCCATCAAGATTTTGTGCATGCAATAAGAAGGACTTATGCCCCTTATGTCTGAAATCTACCAACCAATTGCCTTTATTCTCCTCTTCAGTACGCCCACTAGCAGATCCTCTTGTTCTTTGCTCAGTTTAGAGGATATGATCACTAGTAATGTTTGATCTTCTCCTAAAAAAGTGTACCTTAAATATTGGGGTAAAGGCTTCAAGTCTAGTTTTGGTGGTTTTATGGTTAAGGATGGTGTGGGTTCAGCGTTTGGTAATTTTATGTATATAGGGTTAGTGTTTGAGGTGTACTTCATCTTAGGAAAATTGTACCTAAAAACACTTCTCAATATTCTCATTTTCCACAGACTTTGCTAACCTCATTCGTTGGACTTCACTCACACATTCATTAACAACATCCATTCGTAAACAAAAATCTTCATCATAGGGATATTTCATGCTTTGATAAACATTAAACATGCAACTCTTATCCCCCACTCTTAATGTGAGAGTTCCATTATAAACATCAATGGTCACTCTTGCAGTGTAAAGAAAAGGCATACCAAGGATTAAAGGAACCTCCTCATCCTCTTAAAACTCAAGGACTACAAAATCAACTAGAAAAATGAATTTCCCAGCCCTTACTAGCACATCTTCCACTATGCCTTCTTGTTCATTCGTTGTCCTATCTGCAAGTTGCAATCTGATACTTGTGCATTTTGCTTCTCCTAGCCCTAATTTCCTCTAAACAAATAAAGGCATAAGATTAATTAATGCTCCTAAATCACATAAAGCTCTTTAAAATTTTAAATTGCCAGCAGAACATGGAATAGCAAGACTCCCTAGATGCTTCCTTTTTAAAGAACGTTTATTTGATATGATTGCACTACACTCCTTTGTGAGTGTGACTATCTCATACTCCTATAACTTCTTTTTGTTAGAAATTAGCTCCTTCAGAAACTTGGCATACTTTGGCATTTAAGAAAGACATTCCACAAGAGGTATATTGATGTGAAGTGCCTTAAACCTCTCCAAAAATTTTGCATATTGATGATCATGCTCTTGTTTCTTTAACCTTTGTGGATAAGGAACTGGAGGTACATAAGGCTTCACTGATCGTGGTGTTGATTTCTCAATATGTTGCTTATTCTTGCCTCCTTCTTCTTGCTCCTTTTCCTCTTACACCTCAACCCATTCATCTTTTTGTTCTTTCTCCTCTTCCTTCTTCTTTTCTTTCTCATATTCCATAGATGCTTTGAGGGATTGAATTTCTGTTCCGCTTCTTAAGGTAATAGCATTCAACTGCTCTTTTGGATTCTTTTCAGTGTTGCTTGGCAAAGAACCATGATGCCTCATTGACAAAGAATTCGCCAATTGCCCTACTTGAACCTCTAAATTATGGATAGAAGAAGAGTGATTCTTGAACATAAGCCAAGTGTCTTGGTACATTTACTCAAATCTGTTTTCCAACATCTTTGTGGCCTCATCTTGTTGGTTCATTTTTGTAAACATCACATTCATGAACTTCTCCAATTTACTTTCTAAATAAGTCCTTGAAGATGAACCTTTTTCATGCTGAAAATTAGGTTGGTGATGTTGTGCATTCTACCCTTTAAAATTCGGTGGTGCTTGTGGCCTCCATTGGTTATTTCCTTGATTACTCCAGGAGAAATTAGGATGATTTCTCCATATTGGATTATAGGTGTTTCCATGCACTTGGTTCTGCTGCCCTTTGAAGTTGTTCACAAAGTTCATATTTTCCATGGATAGTCCTTGCATCATTTGACATTCAATAGTTGGATGACCACCCTGGCATAATTCATAAGAAATAGACAATTTAAAAATTGCATTAACACTCATTTTGTCCATCCTCTTAAATAAAGCATCCATCTTTGCATTTAACATTGTCAAGCTATCAACTTTAATTGCTCCCCCCTCGCTTTGGAATAGTCCTCTCATTAGACCATATGCTTTGGGCATTAGCTATTTCGTTAAAAAGCTCCAAGGCATCTTTAGGAGTCTTGGACATGATAGTTCCTCCATGTGAGGCATCTATGTTCACTCTGACTGTAGGGTTGACTCCTTTGTAGAAAGACTACACTAAATCCCATAATGGAATCAACTGTGGTGGACATTGTCTCTGAAGATCCTTGAACCTATCCCAGCATTCATAGAAGCTTTCATCCTCTCTTTAATAAAAAAAGTTGATTTTGTTTCTGATTTTGAGTACTTCGGCTGGTGGAAAGTACTTGTTGAAGAAAGCTGTATAAAGTTCTTGCCATGTCTTGATAGAGTTGGGTGGCAAGCTAGTGAACCACCTCTTAGCTCTCTCCATCAAAGAAAATGGAAAGAGGATAAGCCGAGTTACTTCAGGTTGTACTCCATTCATCTTGAAGGTTGAACAATACTCCAAAAATTAGGTCATATGACCAATTGGATCCTAATATGGCAATCCGCTGAACTGTGAGTTATGAATCATCTAGATCATGGGGGCTTTAATTTCAAAATTATTTGCTACTACCACTAGCCTCACTATCAAAGTTTGATCACCGTAGACATTAGGACTCATAAAGTCCCTCATAGTTCGTTGACCATTTTGCCCATTTTGTGCTACAAGATCTTCTACGGGTGGGTTTCTTACTTCTTCCCTTCCATTCATTCTACTTCTATTCTGTCTCCTCCTTCTACGAACAGTTCTTTCAAGATCTAAATCAAGTGGTATTAACTAGGCTCCTTATCTAGTTGCACCATTTGTTGTGTGCATACACTAACACAAGTTCTTGCAAAAACCACAAACACAATCACTTCACAAACTAAAAAAAATCTAAATCAAACAACACAAAATTCTCAACAATATCAATTTTGGCCATCCCCGGCAACAGCACCAATAACTTGATTGCTTATCTGAAAGTACACGGAATCGTACAAGTAGTAAATAAATATTGTCCCACGGAGATTGCAAATTGAGTATTGTACCAATTATGTTTGTTTGTTTAAACAACGAAAAATTATGTGTTGAATTAAACTAAAATCAAACAAGGAAAATCTGAATTAACTAACAATCAATTTAAAGAGCTAGGGTTCTTATTACCAATTCAACCATTTCTTAAGATCAAGTAACACCTAAGCCAAGCCTAACCTTAATCCAATTTAAAGGTATCTTAAGAATCGTAGGCTTTCCTCCCAGATAACCCTATAATTAACCAAGTAGGTTGACATCTTAAATTTATAGCTCTCACTTCCTAAGTGTTCAATTATTAGTTACTTTAATGTTTCTCAACTAAGAAAGCACCTAATAGGCTATTGTTTGTATCCAATGCAACCTATCTCTCGATCAAGTTTTATTGTATAAATTCAATCACAGGGTGATCAATCCTATGAAGACATTAAGTCTAACAACAACCAAAGGATTTAGATTAATGGCTTAGGTTTAATTACAATATTCACATGGTTAAATTGAAATAAGAACCCTAATAAAGAACTTAGCCACTCATGTTAATTATAAGAGATAAAGATGAAGAATATAAGAAAATAAACATCATCATTAATTCAAAATAGAAAAATGAACAATAGAAATTATTTAGAAAAACCCCCTTTTGAATAAAATGTCTTATTGTTCTCCTATCCTTATGCTCAATCTCCAAACCAACATAAAATAAAAACTAGTCTTTGTTCTCTCCAAAATGATAAAAAGAAAATTGTAATATGTAACTAGAAAAAAATAACATAATGGAATTGTTCTCTTGTTTCTAGAGGCTACACACATATAAAAACCTTGCCTTCAGCACCTTGATTTATTTCCTTGTGTAATTTTCATCATGTCCCCCAAAATCAGCAATTAAACTTTAAGTTTGAATTGGCTGCCATCAGGACACACGGCCGTGTGTGCTTAGGGACACGGCCGTGTATAACTTTTTTTCCCATAATTTGCACCAATCAGCCTTAAATGCTCCTCTGCATGCTCCTTTGACTCTTCCACAATGTTCATGAGCCCTATGCAACTTTCCTTTACTTTTCTTTAACTACCTAAATGCACAAAAATAACCAAAAATAAACCAAATGATACTAAAAAAAATAAACACAAAAATACTCAAACTAAACAAAAGCTCAATGAAAGAAACATAAATGCAACTTAAATGACATCTAATCCTAACATATTGAGTGCTTAAATTAATGCATTTCTCATATTCATCAGAATAACATGAAAAATTAGAATCACAACAACCAGAACCGCAACAACAAGAGGAACCAAAATACTTCACAAAATCAAAAAGACAGCAGCCCCCTTTAAGGAATGATTTGAGACAATTTATGTGCTATAACTGTAACAAGCCAGGCCATTTGGCTTGGAATTACTAGAATAGGCATCAACCTACTCCTCATGTGAACCTAATTGAAGAGTAATTTTATGCTATGATTTCTGAAATCAATATGGTTGGAGGATCCATGTCTGCTATGATCATTCTTTCTTCAAATCTTATACTGAAACAAAGGACAAAAATGTGTTGTAGGGCGATTCTCACTCTACTCTTGTTGTTGGTTCTGGTGATGTAGAATTGAAATTTACCTCTAGAAAAACACTTATTCTCAAAAATGTACTGCATACTCTAGAGGTGAGAAAGAACTTGGTTTCGGGCTATCTTCTCAACAAGGTTGGTTTCACTCAAACAATTGCAGCTGATTTTTTTACTCTTACTAAGAATAATGTTTTTCTTAGAAGAGGATATGCTACTGATGGAATGTTTAAGTTGAATGTTGTTGCTAATAAAGTTTCACCTTTTATTTACATGTGTTCTTTTAATACTTGGCATGCTAGACTTGTCATGCTGATAAGTGCATTATTAAAAATATGAATAATTTAGAACTTATTCCTAAATTATCTTTAAATGATTTTAAAAAATGTGAATTTTGTAAACAAGCCAAAATTACCAAAACTCCACATAAGACGGTTTTTAAAGAATCACAACCTCTTGATCTAATTCACTCTGATATTTATGAACTTGATGGTGTTTTGACTAGAAATGGAAAATGTTATTTTATTACTTTTATTAATGATTATTCTGATTATACTTTTGTTTATCTTATGAAAAATAAGAGTGAAGCTTTTGATATGTTCAAAATCTTTATGACCGAAATTGAAAATCAGTTCAATAAAAAGATCAAGAGATTTCGTAGTGATATAGGTACTGAATATAATTCAAATGATTTCATTGAATTTTATAAAACTCATGGGATTATTCATGAGAAAACTATTCCTTATTCCAGTTGTCTTGATCCATTATGATAGTACCGCAACTATGACAAAAATTTAGAACCGTTATTATAATGGTAAAAGGTGACAAATACATCGCAAACACAATACTATTAGAGAATTCCTCTCAACATGAGCTATTAGAGAGTATCATGTACATTCTGATGACAACTTAGTTGATCCTTTGACAAAAGGATTAGCTAGAAAGAATTTTTTTTAAACTTCAAAAGGCATAGGACTAAAGCCCCTAGAATAACGAATCACTTCATATGGTAACCCAACTTATAGATTAGAGATCCCAAGAAATAAGTGCAATGGGTAATAACAAGTTATTGAGTGATATAAGTAGAATCATGCAATGGTAGTCATAAGTTCCATTTCTTATTTATTTTTTTAAGCATGATATCCTGAAGCGAAAGAAAAAAAATGTTCAGTTTTCTTAAACTCTTAATGAGTTATGTACTCTATGTGGAGTGGAGTACCTAGCTACAAAGAGTACTCTTGATAGACTCACCTAAATGAATGTGGAAGTCTGGCCGCTTCCTATGGAATTATTGGGTAATTCTCTAGAGCATTCATGATACTGGGATATACATGCATGGTCGTAAAACACGAGCTTTTGACTTCAGCCTGTTAAGGTTGTGTGTGAAATGTTGTTAGAGATAGAGTTCAAAACTACGAGTTACTCTAGTATATCTAAATCATCTTCACCATGTAAAGGTTCAAGTCGAAAGATACCTCTACTTATGCACAATCTTACGCAACTATGTTGCTTGATGAAATTACATTTTTGAGAAAAAAAAAACCTGTTTCCATAAAAATTCAAATAGGGGATTGTTGGAATCGTGTGAATTTTTCACAATAAAATCAAAGAGTTAGTGTTTGGTATAAACACTTATTTTTACTCGGTAAATTATTACTATTTTAAGTTCAGTTTTTTGGCTTTATAAGACTAAGTCTTTAACAGATAGAGGTTTACTCCCACGACTCCCATATTCTTCTCCTTATGTCTCTCTTTTTCTGTTTCTTTAAAGACTATATATACAGCTCTATTTTTTCATTTTTATATAACTCATTAGCTTTCATTCTATTAATATTATTCATTCAGTTCTTTGTTTCCAAGCAACATAATTTGGGTGTTAGTTTGCTGGTTTTTTCTAGTTCAGGAAAAAACCAAGACAAAGGTTATGCTGGGCTGTTTTTATCCTAGGGACGACAACGCTATATATTGCTTGCATAATCTTGGGTACAGCGCGAATCCTCATAAAGAAAGTGACTTAGTCGGTGACTCAACCCAAGACTTTTGCAACTCATATTCTGGTTTTTTGCTGCTACAATTATACAGAAGGAATAAATTTAACAAGTAGTACAAAGATCCAGGAAGGCAACTTCAATCAACCAAACTTGCAGCATTTATCAACTTGCGTTTAAAAATGACTAATCAAACTAATTAACCTCGTCTTCTACTTATCCATAACTGTATAAAGAAAGAAAAGTTCCATCCCCAGGAATCCGCAACTGGGATTTATTACTGCAAAACAACATTATTTTGATATTCATAAACAAAGCACAAACTAAAGGAAAACCAAGAACACATAATATCACAACAGAGAAAACAAAGGTGAAAACTAGAAAAGAATAGAGTTATATAGTAAT
>CATIWM010390470.1:0-12560 GCA_949671775.1 Mallotus repandus
CTCCTCATCCAACTTTTGCTTTTTAGAATCCTTCTCTACAAGTCTGGCCATGAACTTGTCAGCAGTACAATAGTTGGAAATGAGGGTGGGCAAGTTTTCGTAAAGATTATCAATAATAGACTTTTGGTCGATTGTGACATCTGGGTATGTATGCGCATGTACATGCAGATACTCCAACAATCTAGCAGCCAGATTTTGAATACCATCGTTAATAAAAAAGAAATATTTTCCTTCAAAAATCTCTACCAAGTCCTTGAGCCTCCGTTTTACCTCCTTCATAATTTGATCATTTGAATCAGCCATGACATCAGGCGTAATATTGGCCTCTTCATGATCAGATGAGACATGAAGTCATTCAACATCAACGTCCTCAGAATCATCCAACTGAGCTTTGATCTCATAAAAAAGGGTAAGTAGTTAGCCCTGCACGAAAGACCGATTAGGGCAAAACCAAAAGAAACAATGAAATTTTAACTTGACAAAAAAAAAGGCTACCTGATTGAATGATGCAATTACTAAAGGCTCAAAAGGAGGTGACTTCATTAGACTCTCATGCGGAGATACGCTCAGAGGCATGTCCAAATTACCTTCCTTTGTGGTAGCAGCAGGGGTAGATTTTTCAACTTTCCCAGAAGACCCGATTTGAATTAATCCTTTGTCTAGAGAAAGAGTGAGATCCTGAACTTTAGGGGTCTTGGCAACCTCCGAGGCTGATTTGGAAGTGCTTTTCTTTAAGGATGTATGATGGGTCTTAGCCTTCTTTTATTTGGGTTGATCCTCAGGTACATCAATCAGCTTCTCAATAACCTTTGAAAGGAACACAGTAAAAAAAAGGGAACCCATGAGGATGAGGGTAAAGTCATGAACAAGAACGGTTAACTGACCATTTGATGAATGGATGCGCATAGGTGGAGACAGGTTGAACTGTCTAAAGGGTCGTTATGGGGTTGCCGACAAAACTACCAGTAAACCTTACTTTGCTCCACGATCTGAGTTTAGAAACTACAAAACCAGCGATGCTAAAAGGAGCTTTGGGAACCTCTAGAGACTGATCAATATAAGAACATGAGCAAATGTCTAAATCGATCACCTTAGGAAAACTAATATAGGTTTTAACATATGTGGCATAACTCCCAAGTCGGTGCTCCCATAGTAGTTCAGCCTTAACCCTCTCCATCCTCTTGCGCATCTTATCTTGGTCTTGGTAGTTGTATTTGTAATGATAAAAACTCTCAAAAGCGTGAATTTCATGGATGAACTCACCTTTTGTTTTTGTTTGGCCCTACAAAAAAGAAGAAGCCCGATCATTAGTTAATTCCCATTTTTGAATATTCATGACTTCATCGAATGAGCAGAAGTGTCTAAAATAAAATGCATCCCAAAAGTCACAGAACATAGACATTTGCAAGGGTTGACTGATAAGAGGCTTAGACATAAATTCTTTTTTAAAACCTCATAAACCTTGGTGAGCTTCTCATAGAACACTATCTCCCCATAAATCTGCGGTAGAATAAAGAGTTGCACGAGAAGAGAATCAGACAAGGGAGAGAATGAGAAAGCCTGAATTGCCTTGCAACGGAGTGGGGATTGTAGATTTCAACACCACACTTGTTGTTTTAAGGATCTAAGTCCAAATCGAATGGAAGATCCCTTGCAATAAGAATGCTTTCCCAGGCCGATACAAATTATGGGTGAGGATAATGGTCATGGAAATATTTAAATAACTATAAAGGACCAAAACTTGCAGGGATGAAAAGGCAGTACAACGTATCTTGTTAGCCTTGAGGGTTATATAGAAAATGGAAGAATTCTCTAAATGTAGAGTATTTACATTCAAAAGATGATACCCAGGGAGCATAATAGCCAACGGACTGGAATGCTGGTTTCGGTGGTCGATTCATGATGTCTTGGAAGTATGCCATGAACTAGATTTGAGCAATCTATATCAGCCCAAGTCCCGACTTGAAGTCATCTTTATCCTTATCAGGCACTAATTGGTGCATGCCTCTATAGAATTAACTAAAAACAAAAGGACCAAAAGCTAATTTTTGCTCATCGACCAAAGCTATGGATAAAGGAAGAAACTCTTTAGTTATTTTTATCGAACTAGGACAACCTATGAATCGACAAAGCCAATACAACAGGAAAGCGACATGTTCAGCCTTATCAAGGGTCAAAGTGGATTTCATGTTCATGGCAATGAAGGGGCCGTAGCTAACGTGTTCCTTTTTAAATAAGATGTTATACTTAGATGTATCAGCCTTAAGTCTAGGACTAATCTCCTCGCCATAAGGTTGGAGGCCGAATAAAACAACTAGATCTAATAATGTGATTGTCATTAATCCTTCTCTAAACATAAAGGCATTGCTAGATCGAGACCAAAAAAGTGACTTGGCCGATACAAAGGTTTGTTCATAGAAACTTCAATCCTAAAGAAATGAGGTATGTCATAAATACTGATCTCTTTCCATGTCGAGGAGAATGCATCTTCTATATGGGTATGCCAAATTAGGAACTCCTTTGAGGGATTCGGCCAAGACCTAATTGGGATGTGTTTATTCCACAACAACATATCATTAGGCTGATTAAACCTAGGAGAATCATTTTTCCAAGCAACAAGGATAAACTCATCTACCCACTTATCATCTTCAATGAGTACAGGTCTTAAAACTACATTACGAGGACAGTTGAGATATCTAAATAATACCTTTGGCCTTAGCAGTGGAGCTCTAAATAATGTTGTTAGCTCTCTCTAAATGGAAAAGAGGATTGGCCTTATCATTGATTGATGAAGAAGATGTTTTCTTTGATTTTCCCATTTGAGTCTAGAAATGAAGGTGACAAAGAGATCGGTCAGGGGTGTAATCGACCAATTGAACATAATGAAGGTAAAAAAAGAAGTAGGAGACATACCTTTGACGAGTGACTTTGAAGCTGGAAGAACTAAACACTGGGTGCTAGAGAGAGAAGTTCTAACTAGAGAGAAAGTATTTTCTCCAGTAAGTGGGTCAAATGATTGGGACTTCTCCCATTTTATAGGCGTAATTCGAGGGTATGGAAAAGGTGCAACAAATGAATGAAATGCCTATGCTTCAGGAGTAAAAGATTGAAAGGGCGCAGTTGGGCTCAGATATGGGTAGTTGGACCATATAGTTTTTAAAAGCAACAGAATCAGGACTTTAGCTAGGGCCTCAAACACTGATCCTGGAGGGGCATTGTTTACACCAACCCAAAATGACCTAAGACTTACATCCATGACCACTTGAAGCAAGTCCAACCACGTTTGGAAAAGCCCACATGTTATTTGAAAGTTGTGCTATGGCAACAAAGTTGTTGAAGGGGCTATTTCTGGCAGTTGCCATCATGGCCTTAATTCTAGGTAATCAGTAGGAATTCACCATAGCAAAATAGGAAGGTTTGATTTTTATTTATTTCCTTTAGTTGTATTAGGAAGGTTTCTAATTGATTTACTTTCCATTTCTGGTCGGGCTCCAAAGCTTATAAAAGCCAAGGCCTTATCATTTGTAAAGGTCTCAGTTCATTTTTTTCTTTAGACCTGGAGTCTACTCTTATCATGATCCCAGTGATCAAGGCTTCCTTGTGAGGCCAACCTCTTGCTTGATTCATTTCTAATGGGTTAGAAGGGACTTGAACTTGTTTCTTGCACCTGTCACCACCCTGAGCTGGTGATAAAACTCATCATTCTTTATCCTATTTTTTATTATTTTCATAAAGATGCTCACACGAACCTATATTTAAACATTCAAAACGTGCTTGGGCTGATTCTCAAGTTTTGAGGTTGAACAACTGGTGAGTTAGATGTTTTGGTAGATTGTGTTGCCCAAAAGGAATTTGAGAAAGCCATTTTGTTGTACAGTGAGCTATGCATGATCCAACAGGTTCTGGTCATATCTCTTTTCTTTTAATATATTCAATCACTTCAAGAAAATGATCTATTCGAAGAAGTGAAACATCTTCAAACCACCAATTTTCAGCTACGCATCCATGTGAATTTTTTACATTATTTATTTGAACATTAAAGTTCAACATATCATCAGTAGACATAAAGGTTTTTGGTTCTATACTGGCTTTCTTTTATTTTTTTTAAAATGGCTTCCAGCCGTACGGTGAAGAAGCTGGTGTACCTATGGCTCGCATGCACTTTATCTATTTGATAATTTGCCCTAGTGATAGCTCCTAGTAAACAAATGTACCAAATTCTTCCATTTGAATTCATGTGGAGCCTATCATTAGAATTTTAAAATGCCTATTTCAATTAGGATAGATTTAGTTGTTCCGATTTATGGTCTATCATACAGTGGTTTTTAGTTACAGTTGTCTTGAATGAATGACCACTTGAACATGCTGAGCTTATATGCCAAGACGCCTCCTTTAATTCTTTTGGACAAAAAAGGTAGGCTTGGTTCTATTTTAAACTCATTAATTCTTTTGACTCATTGGCTTTATTGGTTTGTTTTAAATGGATGGAAATTATTGTTGCTTATTTTTATTTGTTCACAATTAGAATCACCAAAAATTTCCTTCATAATGGGGTAACCTAGTCTAAAAAAGAGACAAAGAAAGTTTGCTTCTTTATTGGAATAAATGTAGCACAAGGAGTCAAAGGTGGCAATGGAAAATGTAAATGAAATTGGAATGGACCCTTCTTTTAGTAGAACTTGCTTAAATCGTGCTAAAGAGTAGATAAATGTGCCAATTTTCTCTAGAAACTTGAAGACCTGTCTTATGCTTGATGCTCATGAATCATGATTGAGATTTATCATTGTTTTTGAAACTACTTTTCTTTTGGTCTAAAAAGACATGGGTATACCATAATCAACACATTAAAAGAATATATGCATGGATGGTTCCAAGTTCTAAAATATGCTTGAGGCTACATATGCATCGAGAGGCTAAAGTAGCCATTTGGGGCATTAATAGATATTATTATTATTATTGTTGTTGTTGTTTTTTGTTATTGTTATTGTTACTAGCATGATAACCGCGCGATGCTGCGGTATTTTAATTTTTAGTTGAATAAAATTTTAAAGGTCTCATAATTTTTCTTCGACAATATGAAATGTATCGTATTGTTGAAGAAATCAAAGCCAACACGGTGAAAATTCTAATCCTGATATATTCGATATTGCTTTGAGAATGTCTACAATAGTTCCTGTAACAGTGTGGAATTCAATTCCACGGCGTTGGTGAATATATAATAATAATATCCTATATAATATATGTATAATGAATAAATGTAATTTTGTATTTTAGAATTTTTTTTTAATGTCATCTTTGTAAGATAGGTATTAAAAATAAAATTCTCATGTATTAAAACTTATTTTTATTATTATAAACAATAATCAATCTATCCTTAAGAAATAATGCATAATATTTTATAAATAATATAAATTATATATAACACTTTTAAAATTTTCTAAAGAGCTAACTTCAAAAACCGATCCTCAGTTCGGATTGCAGACTGCAACTACATCCTCAAAGAAAATTTACTAATCAAATTTAACATCACTAATTTCTTTAATAAAAGTATAGAAAATTTCTAATTAAACTCATATAATGTAAGAAAATAAAAATTATATATTAATTTAAAATAACAAAATATATATATAAATATATCGTTTAGTCTACATCTAAACAAACATAAGTATTTATTAAAACATAAAGCATTACACACATATATATTACAAACTCAAAAGATTTACAATAATAAACAATATATTACAGCTTATTCTAATACAAAATTACAAATAACTACAGGAAAATATAATAAAGATGCTAATACATACATTATTATATTCACCAAATGAATATATTGATGTTCTTTTTTTCTATTTTTCATTTGTAATTGTTGGGAGCTCCCCATATTTTATTTTCAAATCACGAAGTTCAACTGTAATTTCATCTATCCTCTTCTCCAGACATGTTCTCATTGTTTCCATCACTTCCATTTCCTGTCTGAAGTCCTCTATTTCATGTTTTAATGCTGTTTTTTCATTTTTACACTGCTACAGTACATAGAAGTTGACATCAATGATTTCAACACTGTATATTTTTTGTAATTTTTCTATTGCACGTAAAGCAGCACTGTATTTTGCTTCTTCCACCAATCTCAATTGCTCACCACTAACCACCATCTCTTCAAATAAATTAATTTCTGGATTTACAGTATGTAAAGTTATTTGTGCAACAAATAAGTTATTCTCACATAGAAGAACTTCATATATAGGTTTACACGATAATACATCATATAACATAAACTCCAAAAGCCCTTGTAAATCGAGTCGAAGAACTGGCATCTACAATGGATATATAATTTTTGTAAGTATCAAAAATTAATGTGTTTATATTTTTTAAAACATCATTTAATATACTCATAAATAATTTTAAATAATACATTCTTAACATTAAATTTTAATATTAACATATACATACCTTTGTAACAGGATCCACTTAAAACTCACAGAATTTGTTTATGTACATGTTGACAATATATTCATTGAGATATTAATAAAATGAACTAACAATTTAATTATAAAATAACATGCAAAATAATTGAATTGCATTACTAAAACATACTTTGTTTACAATAATTACACTGTCTCATTTTATTTGTGAACTTATTTACATAGTAACAAAAATATGCTTAATACCTATACATACTAATTTACATACACATTTTTATAAAATACTAGCTGTTATTTTAAATATTCTAACTACTTTCACATAATATTTCACAAAGGTGCTGCAATGTTCTTTTGTACACATCATATAACATTTTTGTATACTTTTTCAAATTTTCATATTCTAAATAAGTTTCATATAAATCATATTCTAACTTTTTAGCTTTTTCATCTAATTCTGTATAAAGAACTTGATTCTGAATTAAATCATAATAATTAATATCTATAATCTCAAGATTTAACATATATTGTAGTATCCAGATAGTTCGTCATGCTAATGATTCATTTGATTCTATTGTACCATTTGTAACTGAAGATACCATATATGTAATATGATTTAAGATTGGTATATTGGTCAAATCTAATTTAATCTATGGAACAAAATATTGACCATCTATTTCTTTATCATACACAAGTGCTGGCAGTCCCAAATTTTGAACTATATATGATAATATCGATTTCTAAGACGATGTTATGGATCTCATCTCTGTACAATATACAAAAATATTTTTAATTATGCAATATTATAATATCATAAATATCACATAAATTTAATTAATTCTTTCACTTATTATCGTTAAAATTTTATATAATAACAATATTAAAAGAAAATAAAAATTTTAATAAATAAAACCATATACCTTAAATCTTCTCCAAAAACTAGAAATGTAATCACCGTATATATTATTACTTTCACCTATTACAAAATAAGATATCATTAAAATTTTATATAATAATAATGTTGAAAGAAAATAAAATTTTAATTAAACAAAATCACGTACCTTAAAATTTTCTTCAAAAACTTTAAATATAAACATTGTGTATATCGTTAAAACTCTCAATTTAAAAGGAGTAAAAGAAACTAGAAAACAACACTTTTTTTTTAATCTCAAATATACATCCTATTCTAACTGGTAACTCCTTTATATAGAATTTGAAGTCTGATGCATATCAATCATCATATGTAAGCAAACGTTTATCTTCTTCTAAATAAATCCACAAACAACCGGAAACTCATAGTGTTTCTTTCTTGTTAACATCAAAATGGAATGACATCTAATAAATTTGTTCAGAAAAGAACGACAACTCATGTTTTTCAATTGTCAGGGTATATGTAAAATGACAGGTATACTTCATGCGTCTAATAAAATAATGAGCAAAAAATAACTCATGCTTCTACTTTTTTATCACTATCGAGCTAGAATGACATTAAACAAATACATTCAACAATGAATGCAACTTCATTTTTCTCTGCTATCAATATGAATGTAAATTGATACGTGAACTCACCGATAATAATACACATGTCAATGTATCTTATAAATATAATATTATAATTTTATATTTTAAAATTAAATTTTCATTTTTATTTTTATTTTACTAAACTATTTATTTAAATAATTTATGAATTTACAGATTATAAACATTAATTATAAAAATTTTCAAAAAAAGTAAAAAATATATAAAAAAATTAAATATTTTTTACCGATTGACTCATCACCGTTGTATAGTACAGTCTAATTCCAGTAACATAGTTAATTAATTAATTATTTAGCCTTGCATTGTTGCGTCAGGTGCTATTTCAAGTTCCAACATCATACTGTTGAACTTTGTTTTTTTTCTTTATACCAACGGTACCTATGTTTTAAAGACCTTTTTTCTAGTTGCAAGTTATCCATGTAACATGCATGAATAGTAAGTCTTCATTTGTTCAAAAAAAAATAAAAATTTATCCATGTAACATGTTTGTTTCAAAAGCGTTTCTGCATGTAAAAAATTCTATTTTTTTTTATATCAAAGGTACATATATTTAAAAGATCTTTTTTTATTTACAAATTCAAATTTTTTAACAAATTCTACATGTAAATATAAATTACCATCACCTTTTACAAAATATCACATTTTTATTTTAAAATATTTAAAATATCATGACAAAAATTCATTTTATGAATACTACTTTCAAAATATTACAATATAATTTAAATTATTACAATTTTTTTCAAAACATCACAATTTAATTTTTCAAATATCACAATTTAATTTTAAAATATCACTATATTTTTTAAAATATTACATTTTTATTTAAAATATCATATTCCTTATAAATATCTTGAATAAATAATTATTATTGAAATTATCGTGATAAATTCTTTTTATAAACCAATCAAATTACACCACATCAGCTACTATCTCTATTCAATCTTAAAATATCACAATTTTTTCAAAATTCTACAATTTAATTTTAAAATATTACTTCATTTTTTAAAATATCACATTTTATTTTTAAATTTCGCATTCCTTGAAAATATCACAAATTTATGGTTATTATTTGAAAATATCATGATAAATTTTTTTTATTGACCCATCAAGTCATGCCACGTCACCTGTTAACTTTGACATGCTTGCTTTAAAATATCACAATTTTTTAAAAATATTACAACTCAATTTTAAAATATCACAATTTAATTTTAAAATATCGTAATTTTTTAACATATCACATTTTAATTTAAAATATCGTAATCTTTGAAATATCATAAATAAATAATTATTATTTGAAAATATCGTGATAAATTATCTTTTTATTAACCAGGCAGGTAATGCCACATAGTCAATTGCTTATATATACATAATATATTATAATAATTTTAAAATGTTACTACATTTCTTAAAATATCACATTTTATTCCAAAATATCATATTCTTTAAAAATATAGTAAATAAATAATTATTATTAAAATTATCATAATAAATTTATTTTTTATCGACCAATCAAATTACGTCACACCAGCTAATATTTCTATTTAATTTAAAATATTATATTTTCTCAAAATAATATAATTTAATTTTAAAATATCACATTTTATTTTAAAATATCATATTTCTTAAAAATATCACGAATAAATAATTATTATTTTACAATATCGTAATAAATTTTTTTTATAATTATTTTAAAATATCGCGATAAATATTTTTCATTAACCAATTGAATTGTCACACTCCAACAGTGTGCTTTGACCTGCTTGTTTAATAGGTTATATATATATATATATATATATATATATATATATAGATATATATATAATTTGGTGGATATGGATCACGCGGGAGCTTTATTATGTCTATTTTCATGTGTTTTTTTGTTTCCCCTCCTCTACTTATATGATTATATGCTATGATGTCACATGCACTAAACGTGAAAAGTGGGGTTGAATCACGGTGACAATTTATATTTTAAAGTTAAGTTGATATTCAACCTATACCAATCCATATAACTTTTGGATCAATAAAGTAATTAAATAATTTAAGCATATTAATGAATTATATAATATAATTTTTTTTGAAATGAATTATATAATATAAGTTATTTTCATAATTAAGTAAATTGTAGATATATGAACAAACGATGATAAAATTTTTTAAAATTTTAAAATATCACAATAAATTATTTTTATTGTTATTTTAAAATATCGCGATAAATTTTTTTTATTATCCAATCGAATTGTCACACACTCCAACTGTGAGCTTTGACATGCTTATTTAGTAGGTTATATATATATATAATTGTTATTATTTATTATTATTGTTATTATTATTATTATTATTACAATGCATCAATTTTGAACCAAAAATCAGATAATTCATCACTGATGCAATTGCTTTTCTTTTTCTTTTTATTTTTAAAATTTTAAAATAAAATAATTTATTGATATGGAAACCATCTAAACTCTTGATTTTCTTTTATTATTGTGTACCAATCTTCACATATTCAAAAATATTTTTATAATTTAAATATTGGCTTCAAAATAAAATATAACTTAAATTTTCTCTCTAATATTTTCCTCCAACCAAAAGTATATTTTCTGAATATTATTCGTATATGATACAATCAAAATAGTAATCAAAATAGTATATTATCTGAATATTATAAGTATCCGAAACTCAAAATAGTAACTGAAAATTTAAAACAGTATCTCAAACTCATAAATATAGTATACTATCTGAATATTATATGTATATGAAAATTCAAAATCATATATGTACTAAAAACAATATATTATCTGAATATTATTCGCATATTTTTCTAACCAAAAGTATATTTTTTGAATATTTTTCATATTTAAAACTAAAAACAGTATCTAAAACTCAAAATATTATCTGAAACTCAAAACAATATCTGAAAATTAAAAATAACATCTTAAACTCATAAATACTTGAATATTATATGTATGTGAAACATCAAAATTGTATCCAATATTAAAACCAATATATTACATGAATATTATTCAAATATTTTTCTCCAACCAAAAGTATATTTTCTGAATATTATTTATATTTCAAACTCAAAATTGTATTTGAAACTCAAAACAATATCTGAATATGATAATTTGAGTAAGTATATATTGTTTAAAAAATTATTAAAGAAATAGTTGGCCTTGAGTAATAAATTTCAAATATAATTGTATTCAATTAATTAAAATAAAAAATAAATATAAATAATTGATATATGTATATCCATTAATTTGAATCCAAACCCTCATCTTTTCAAATGCATGAAAACTTGAAATATTTTTCATTTATTTCTATTTTATTATTGAAATATTTTTCATTTATTTATATTTTATTATTGAATATTTTATTTCAATTTCAGTGTATAAAATGAATAAAATAATAACAGCCTAATAAATATATATAACTATACAAATTTATATTTTAAAATATTTTCATAGAATATCTAAAATTTTAATTCTTTATTAAAACTAATATGATTTGTATAATTTAAATATGTTAATTATAATCTCCGAAATTGACACGATCCAAACTCAGGCGCCGTGCCCAGCGCTAGGGAACGGGAATTCACATGAATCCAAAACCTATAGCAAGCCTAAACCACAACTAACACACCATACACAAACACAAATTTTACCAAAGAATTAAAAAATTTTCAAACATAAAGAATCTTTCATAAATAATATCACAATAAAATGTTTTTACAAGCAGTCAAGTACAATATCACTATCAAAATCATCATAACATATTACAACAAGTACATACTACTACTACAGCGTCTAAGAAATACAAAGAAATGATAGTTTAAAATTTACATAAATCAGCCGGTGAAAAAAGGGTCCGTCGGAGAGGATAACTGGGAGAGGTCTGAAGAGAGGAATCCTGAAAAATAATTGAGGGGAATCAGACCTCATTGAGTGAATCATTATTATATATATGCATGAAACCTAAGGATACAATCACGCAAGAATCATAATAACATTTATTTATATTTATATTTATTTAATTTATACATGCATTCATGCAAATACTCAAATACATTTCCATACAAACAGGTCACAAGTGGAAGTGGAGGATCGAAGCAGAACCCTAAGATTTATCGCAACCTCAAATACTATACTACACGGATCATTAAATTTCCTTGAGTCCAACAATATTTCTCTTTACCAATTTGGTAGTAGACCGGCCCCAAGATCCTAAAAGGTCAACTGAGCTACTGCAGCCATATTCCTCTCTATCAAAATTCTCAGTAATCATTTTAACCACAAATCCATGCCATATAATCTCATATCAAATAAAAATTCATATCCTACCATCTAGCGTACTAGTACGCACACAATTCTAGTGTAGCCCACTAGGTAGCATGTTCCACTACTGTCCTCCAAAAATAAATATAACATTAAATAATAAAATCATAACAATAAATAGCAACATCATCCAATTCCAAAATACAAAATGCACAATTGTGTTATTGAATAAATAAATAAAGATATATATATATATATATAATATTAACACTATAATAATCACAGTTAAATGCAATCATAGCATATCAACATAAAAACTTGGATG
>CATIWM010390532.1:0-17449 GCA_949671775.1 Mallotus repandus
AACAAAGACTTTGAAATGTAGGATCTCAAATTTTTTACACCATCCAAACAAGAGATTTTAAAGTTCATAGATTTGAAATATAGGATTTGAAATTTATGATTTGAAATCCAAATCTCAAATCCAAATCCATGCATCCAAACGGATCCTTACTGAATTTTGTATCATTAAGCTTTTGCAGGTTCAAGGGATTCCTAGCAAAGCCCCTCAAATTATTTCGGTATCTTGGCAGCCTCCCCCATCGGGTTGGCTCAAGGTGAATACCGATGGATCTTCTCTTGGTGCTCCCAGAGCTTCTGGAGCTGATGGTTGGTTTTTAAAGAGGCGCGTTTGCTTTTTCTATTGGCTAGGAATATGCTTTTGTTACTGAATTATAAGTAGCGATGTATGTTGTGCATATAGCTTGGACCAAGGGATGGAGATCGCTCTGGCTTGAATGCGATTCTCAGCGTGTTGTTAATCTTTTTAGCACTCGTTCAAAGACAGTTCCATGGAAGTTAATTAATCAATGGTTTCAATGCCTCCATTTTATTTCTTGATACCCTCATGTGTATTTCTATTTAAATTAATAAACTTGTATTCCTAAATTAGAGTAACTTGTAGAACAAGGTGAACCAAATTTAAGTAGGAAAGAGTCTTCCTCATCAGGAAGAGTCCCACACCCGAAAGACTTCCATATCAAGGGGAATTGCCTCAAAGAAAGATAAAACCTACAAGGAAGAGGAATCATTTTCCTCTCAGGTTTGAGCATCTCATTCTCTATAAATACTCCTCCCCTCCCCTCAAATTATTCATTATATTCTATTCTTTTAAGCTCTTATTCTCTCATTATCTCTCTAAACTCTCTCTCTACCCTCTCTAACTTAAGCATCAGAGGGTTTGTAGGGGAAATCCCACATCTCACCTTGCTTCTTTATTGATTACTTCCTCTCAGGTTTGAGCATCTCATTCTCTATAAATACTCCTCCCCTCCCCTCAAATTATTCATTCTATTCTATTCTCTTAAGCTCTTATTCTCTCATTATCTCTGTAAACTCTCTCTCTACCCTCTCTAACTTAAGCATCAGAGGGTTTGTAGGGAAAATCCCACATCTCACCTTGCTTCTTTATTGATTACTTGACCGCAGGACTCAGAAGTTCTGGAATTAAGTTATCAAGTGGCACCATCTGTGGGAAATTTTGAATCAAAACCATCACAAATCTACTGAGCTAAGCAACTTTAAACATAGCATCAAGTCCACTGCCAACTACCAATACTCAGCTCAATCCACCAGTGATAACCCTAGACACTCTCATAACTCCTTCGACTCCTATTCCTCCCACTAACCTATCGGCTCCCATCCTGCCTATTGATCCTTTAGCTCTTATCCATTATGTGGGACCATCATCTCAAATCCCTTTTTTTGGAAGTACCCAAGGATGGGCAACCCCAGGTGCGAGCTTTCCATATTACGCCCCCCTACACCATACTAGCCAACCCATCCCTTTTGTACCTTTTCCAAGCCTTTCAGGAACACCAATTACAAATACACTAGACTTCAACATAGTAGCTCAAACACTCAATCCACCTACCACAAATAAAGAGGCGATGATTCAAAATATCCAAGCCTAGATAGCCCTCATGCAATAGCAACTAAACGCCCTAATTTAAGAAAATAATCTCAAAACTACTAATCCAGAGAATAACGCGATCATACCACCTGTAGAGTGCCCTTGGAGGAGACAATGAGGCTCAGAAAGATCCGAAAGGATTAAGCACAAACCGTCCTACCTTAAATGACTCCTAAATAGTTCAGAGAGTAGAACAAGTAATTCAAAAAGCTCAAACTGGGCTGAGAAAGGAAGACGAATGTGTCTTAGAAGAAACAACACCCTTCGTAAGCAGGATTGTTAAAACCGAGATCCCTTTTAAATTCAAGCTACCTCAACTGGATCAATTCGGCGGAACAGGAGATCCGATCATCCACGTCTCTTCATTCCAGACTAAGATGATGCTTCAGAATGTAAATGACGGGATCCTATGTCGCGTCTTCCCCACCACACTTACTAAGATTGCTCAAAGGTGGTTTCATCAACTTCTTAAAAATTCTATCTCGTCCTTTGAAGAGTTAGTTGAGAAGTTCAGAACTCGGTTCATCACCAACGTTCCACCCGTAAAGAATGTGAATGATCTAAGAATGTGCAAACAAAAAGCTTCAGAGTCACTAAGGAGTTACCTTGACAGATTCAATAAGGTCGCCATGTAGATCAAGAATTTAAGTGATGAAGTGGCCATAGAGGCTATGAAGAATGGGACACGATTAGGGAAGCTAAAAGATAAGATTATGACTAAAGAGCCTACAACTTTCTCTGAAGTCATGTCTATGGCAATGAAATTGATAAAACTCGATGAAGACAAAAGACTGCGGTGGGATGATGACAAACCACCCTTTAAAAGGGAAGAAAGATCTGAGCCAAGGAGACCTAGAACCCAACGTCCTTATTTTAGAAGCTTAGCAGGAGGCCCGGTAGGTGGATTTAGGAAAGAAATTGAAAACTATACGCCCCTGAATGCTCCAAAATCGCAAGTCCTTATGTGGATTAGAGCAAATAGGGTGGAAATACTCGTACCTAGAAGATCAAGTCCTAACAAAAGAGCAATGGCAGACAGAAGGTTCTATTACCAATATCATCAGGAATATGGATATGACACTGACAATTGCCAAGAATTATTAAGAGCCATTGAGAAAATGGTACAAAATGGCAAACTTAGTAAATTTACTAATACAAACAGGAGATACTGAGACTCCAAAGACAAAAATGGTGATAAATCTGAAATAAAGAAGACTCAGAATGAAGTGGTTGGAGTCATTAATATGATAGTTAGAGGAGAAGCATCTAAAGAGAAAAGGATGAAATGATCTTGGAGAGAAGAAATCCAGTTGTAAAGGCCAACTATCACATTCAGACCAAAAGACGGAGGACATGCCTGAATCCCCATAATGATGCCTTGGTCATAAGTGTGCATACATCTGGAATTGTCTGGTGAAAAGACTTTTAATAGACGAGGGAAGCACTATCAATGCACTCTCATAGAGTGCCTACCAGGCTATGGAAGGCTTGGTTACTGATCTCAAAATCATTAAAAACCCCATCACTAGCTTCTACGGAGGAACAACCCCACTTATGGGAGTAGTAGAACTGGAAATAGAATTCGGCAATTGAGAAACAGGAGATTTAAAAGCAGCTCGATCTTTGTTCAACATTGTGGATCTTCCACTTGCTTATAACAGCATCATCAGAAGACCCATCTTGTATGAGATTGATGTAGCCACGAGTATTAGAAGGCTGACCATGAAGATCCCTCTAGAAGATCGAGTCATAACCATAGTCGAAGATCAATTAATGGCTTAGCAGTGTTATTAACTAACTTCTAAACCTCAACTAGAAGCTTTTCCGATGGAATCTTTAGAAATAGAAAAATAAGGTGCCAATCTAGAGCCAGTTGATCAGGTCCAAACATTGCAGATCACAGAAGAGAAGGCAGTCAGAATTGGAGGTGAGCTCGATAAAGGCATCAGAAAAAACATTAGTGAAGTTCTTACTAGACACTCTAATAGCTTCGCTTCAACAGTAACTAAAATTGTGGGGGTGGATCCTCATATTGCGTCGCATAGCCTGAACATTCTACCAAGAATGAAACCAGTAATCCAGAAGAAAAGGAAGTTTACGTACGAGAGGCAGAAAGTGATTGCTGAAGAAATAAAAAAGCTTTTGGACGCCGGATTCATAAGAGAAGTAACACACCCGGAGTGGGGTGGACCCTCAGATTGCGTCGCATAGCCTGAACATTCTACCAGGAATGAAACCAGTAATCCAGAAGAAAAGGAAGTTTGCGTACAAGAGGCAGAAAGTGATTGCCGAAGAAACAAAAAAGCTTTTGGACGCTGGATTCATAAGAGAAGTTACACACCCGGAGTGGGTAGCTAATATGATGTTAGTCAGGAAAGTTAATGGGAAGTACCGAATGTGTGTTGACTACACGGACCTCAATAAGGCATACCCTAAACACAGCTATCCATTACCAATAATCAATTAGTTGGTAGATTCAACAGCTTGCCACCATCTCTATAGTTTCATTGATGCCACTCAAGGGTACCATCAAATCCCCATGAAGAAGAAGATGAGGAGAAAACATCCTTTATTACTCATAAAGGCCTTTATTGTTATAAGGCCATGCCCTTTGGACTAAAATACATTGGAGCAACCTACCAAAGGTTGATGAATCATGTATTTTAAGACCACATCGGGAAAAACATAGAAGTATACGAGGACGACATCATTATTAAAAGTCAAAAAGCAGAGCAGCATGCTAGAGACCTCGAGCAAATACTCACCATACTAGATAAGCATCAGATCAAGCTAAACCCAAACAAGTGTGTATTCAGAGTAAAGGCAGGAAATTTTTTTAGGATCCATGATCTCACATAGGGGTATAGAGGGAAACCTAGAAAAAATAGAAGCCATTCTAAATATGAAAGCTCCCAAAACGCTGAATGAGCATCAGAAACTCAATGGCAAAATTATAGCTCTCGGAACGTTCATCTCATGTTTAGCCAAGAAATGCCTACCATGTGACACTTGTTAAGGATGTCAGGCATACTTATCATTTTTCTTCTCTTTGCTAACATTGCATCTTTCTCTGTCAAACACTCTTCAACCCTCAATGCAGCCTCTAATAAAGCACTGTAACTTGGCGGCTTCAAAGAAATCTTTTCTCGAATATCCATTCTCAATCCTTGTTCAAACCGCCTCTGTTTGCATCCTCTATAGCCACTTCTTCCAATGCATACTTTGACAACTGAGAGAATTGCATTTCATATTCTGATATTGTCATGTTCCCCTATTCCAAGCTTAGAAACTCCATTTTCTTTTGATCCCTTTACATTGGTGGTGTGTATTTATTTACAAATTCCCTAAGGAAATCATCCCAAGTCAGGGTCATAGGTATGTTTCTACTTCCTAGAATCAGATCCCACCAGTCTAAAGCTAATTTTCACAATAATGATACAACATATTTCAACTTTTTCTCTGGTGTGCAATCCAGCCTATCCAGTACCCTGTCTGTTTCCCGTAACCATTCCTCTGCTACCTCAGGATCGGTAGTCTCCTTAAATTCTGTAGCCCCTTATTTTCTCAGTCTGTCATAAGTTTTATCTCTAGCCTCTGTTTCTCTGATTGCAGCCACTAGTTGCATTACTGGTTGTTGGACTGGCTAGTTGGCTACCTGATTAACTCTCTGTAACACTGACTGCATTATTTGCTATAAAGACTCAAAATTGCTGCATTACTGGTGGTAATTCCTGAGCTGGTTGTGGTGGTGCATTTTCATGCTCGACTTCATGCACAGACTCAGACTCACATGGATTAGCAAGACTTCTCTCCCTATTCATCCCATTCAAAATACAAATACTTAGTCTTTTTTTTAACATCTACATGTATTTCTAACATGTATATACGCATTCACACTTTTATCCCAAGGGATTCTAAACCATGCTCTGATACCACTAAATGTGACACCTGTTAAGGATGTTAGGCATACATTATATGCATATGACTAATAAATAATATATCCTTTTATATTAAATTAAAGTTCACAAATCAATATTTCCAACAAACTATTTATATGAGTAACACACATCACACACCAGAAAGCTCACAACGTCACATGGTTCACATCTTTCCTTATGTTATATATTTACAATACACTAGCCTTAATAGAATATATAAATATTCACTAAGCATGTTACATTTTAGAAAAACTGAAGACGACCTCCTGCTGACCCACCTGACACAATTCTAGTGCAATTGATGCAATTGTTTCTTCAAGATAGACTACAGTTCTTCTAGTCCTGAAAAATAATGCAAAGGAGTGAGTCTGCAACTCAATAAATAATAACATAATATTCTATGAAAAATAACACTCTCAAGCATTTAATATTATCAAGTATCAATCCATTCCATATTTAACTATACATTTATTTAATTAGGCATTTATAATATGTACATAGTCATAGTAACATAACATTTTCTTTTGGACGACAATGGACTTGTGAATTATACATATAAAACCACAACTAATTTTCAATAATTTATGGATTCCCATACGCACACAGCCCCCCATAATCATGTACAGAAGTTTTTTTTTAGCCTTATTATGGCATTTCAAAGGGATTCCATTACGCACACAGCATAGCCTTATTCACAAGTAACAATGTCTCCTTATACTCATCCAACCATATTTCTTATATTTACATATACATCACATATTCCTCCATTAAAAAAATTGATTGACATTCACATAATATATAAGGAAACAATAATATTCTCAAGATATACCAAACATATACCATATTTCAACATGGCAGATTTGATAGTGTAAATTCAAAAATACACCAAAAATTCCATATTATGAATTTCATAACCATTTTCTCCATATCAGTAAATTTATAAGTCTAAATTAATTTTAAACTTAATTTGCATCAATTGGATATGTATAGAAGGAGAAACATTAAAAACATTCCACCATGGTCAAGCTGTCAATAAAATTAAGCAACTAAAAGTATGGTCAATATTGGCCATCAAGAAAGCAAAATTAAGCATCCTCTATTCATATCAATTTTGTAAATAACATCTCAAATTTTTTATAGGAACCAATGGCAACCAATTTGAAGTTATAAAACTCCAAATACAACTCAAATACGTCTGTTGTTCTCCACTGAATAGGGTACCCGAATTTAGCAAACATCATTCACATTTACAATCTCATCCCAACATTAATCATCCATCAACATAATAATTAAATATCACAATAATTAAAATTTAGCTTCTAGTAATTAGAAAATAAATATTTCTCTTATCAAATCAACTTAACAAATAAATTTATAATTATTTATTTATTTATTTGTGTTATCTAACATAGAACATTAAGTTATCCACTTACCTTTATTGCTCCTTTTCTTTTGTTTGTATTTACTTGTATATTAGCCTTATTTCCATTTGGTTTAGCTGTAACAGATCATAATTCACTTTTTTTTAAGCACCCAAAAATAATAAAACTTCATCTAGCATGATAATATCACTAAACTATCTAAATATATGAAGCTGCCAACTATAATAAATTTAATAGGGTGAATTTAAAAATTCACCAATAATTCTATACGCTGAATCTCAAAATGAAACTTTCTAGATCATTAAATATATGTGTCTATAGTAATTTAAAATTTATTTTGCTTCAATTGGAGGTTTATAGAGGAAGAACCCTAAGAAATAATCCACCATACTCAAACCATCATTGGAAACTAAGCAATAAAATGTTCAGCCCCCAATGACCATCAAAATAGTAGAACTAGATTTTTCCTATTTCTGTAAGTTTCATAGTTGACATCTCAAAATTTTTATATCATCAAAGAAAAATCAATTTGAAGCTTCCTAGATCAATTTATGATAAAAAAAATAAGACTAAAAAACTAGATCCTAAGAACCTGAATTTTGTATCTTATAAACCCTAACTTAATTCAAAAAAAATATTAAAATTACTTGCCAAATAAAAATTTAAGGCCTTTGAAGATGAAGATTATGCTCTAAAATATATTCTAGACCTTCAATTTTACTTGATAATTCAGCTCTCCTTTTTTAGAAGAAGAAGGAAGATAACCCTTATCTTCCTTCCTTCTCCCCTTTTTAAGCCACATTTTTAAGTTTTTTTTAATAATAATAATAATAATAATAATAATAATAGTAACTAAACCATTTTAAGCCCTTGTTATGGACTTAATTGTAACATTTATAATATTCTCATCTAACATTATAATTAATACCACACACATCTCATGCATTTATCATTACTATATGATATGCATGTTATAAAAATAAATGCAAATGCATTAAGTGGGCGTTACACGTTGTATAGTCCCATTTCTCAAAATTTGGTTTCTTTCCTATGTGTTGTTTTTACTTTTGGCGTTTGGTTTATTTTTTATTAAACTGTTCATTTTTTATATGATTATGTGTGCAATGAATTAGTTTTTGATGCATGCATGTATTTTTTATTCCTTTTCCACCTAATTCGTATTGTATATGATGCCATTGTTGTCCATAGTCTTCTTCATTATCAATTGATGATTCTATGTTAATAGGAACCGTCTTGACTATCTGAGATTAATTTTCATGGTTTTATTATCCATTTGCCTTGACCAGCTGGATTGAGTTTATTTACAAATTATATTTAAAGTGGTCTCTTAGTTGATATTTATTTTGTTTATGCAAGAGTTATCGCAATTAAAGAAATCATTCAATAATAAGGTGGTGCAACTTTGATTAGTAAGTGTTGATCTTTGTAAATCATTTTGATTTTATTTGGGTAAATATTTGTTAGTGTAAATGGTTCTATTTGGATTCAAATTAGGAATTTCAAGGGTTTATGACCACACACTAGCAGCAACAAAATGTTACTTCTAGCTTAAAAGTTTTAGGGTAAGTTAAGTGCTCTTTTCTTTTCTTTGAATATACCAAATTTATGCGTTCAGATGTTCATACAACAACTACATTAAGTTTTTTTCCCTCTAATGAACTTTTTGTTGTTTTAGTATGGCACAATAGATGCTAAAGAGGTCGAAGAACCCAAGGTTAAAGTAGAAGAGGAGGAAGCACACACTTCAACTAAGGATATTGAAAAGAGAGCAATTGCCAAGAAAAAAGATCCAGTTGGCTGCAAAATTTGGTATTGATTACAAGGACAATGATGTTGTAAAAACTATAATCAATGGTAAACCTGAATACATTCGTGCTTGCTGTGAGGCAAGCTTAGAATGTCTTGGTCTAGACTACGTTGATCTTTATTATCAACATCGAGTTGATACTTCTGTGCCAATAGAGAAAACTGTAAATTTAATATCATATTTAGGAAATGTTTGGTTTGGCAGATGGTATAACTGAAAAGTTAGTAGAGGAGGGGAAGATTAAGTATATAGGACTATCTGAGCTAAGTCCTAACACCATTAAAAAGGCACATGCAGTTCATATCCTATTATTGTGGAATGGTCACTATAATCTCGAGAGACATGGAGGAAGAAATACTCCCACTTTGCAGGTAATTCCATATCCATATAATTAATTTTAGATGAAATTAATTAATCAAATAAATATATACGAGTTACAATGTTTGCATATTTTTATATGCTTATATAAACTGAGGTTATTTGGGTATGAAAAATTATGTAAGGAACTTGGAATTGGATTAGTTACATATAGCCCTCTTGGTCAGTGGTTTTTTGCTGGCAAAGGAATTGCCCCCTAAGGGAGAAGCTTGTTGTCCTGTAAGTATAGACTAAAACAAAGGATTTTTTTTCTATTCTTTCTAGATTTATTTCTTTGTTGGTGTTTATAAAGCAACAAAAACATGTTTGGTTAGTTGCTAGTTTTGGTTGTGCATGATTTTGTATATTTTTATTTTATTTTTTTATTGGTATTCATTGTTGGTTAGTTCATGTTATTAAGTTGTAGAGCATGAAAACAAACAAAGAAAGAAAAGAAAAAAAGGGATGACTTTAATGGTGCAAGAGTCTACCTCTGGTTTGGTCCTATAATAAGGTAATTGGTAATAATAGAGCTACAATCAAGGAGTATGTTATGTTTAAAATTTAAAGTCTTTTGTATAATTCATATTACATTCAGTTTAGATTTCTTTGTTTATAAATCTTAACAACTTCATTAAATCATTAATGTTGTTGTTGTATTTAAACACCTTGTATTTGATAATTGAATGCAATACAGTTTATTCTTCTCAAACTTCCATTGTATTATGGTATCAGAGCTTTAGTACTCTCACTCCCCGATCCTCTTTCTTTTTTTTTTCTCTTCCAAAACTCTTTCCTTAATTATGTCTTCTAACAATGTCAACTTTGTCCCCTACAATTCGAAACACAAATAAGCAAAACAATACCTTAATTACTGTCAACATTGCTGCCTAAACCCCACTTAAACTTACATAAACCAACTATCTATCTTGGAAGCTATAATTTGAAACACTTTTTGTTGGGTATGATCTCTTAAGTTTGCCGATGGAACTAAGCCACGTCCAGCCTCTACTTTTACAACCAACAACACCACTTCGTAAAATCCAAGTCACTCTCTCTAGGTTTGGCAAGACAAACTTATTCTCAGTGCCATAATAGGATATATCACTCCTACTTTCATTCCATTCGTTGCCCAGTGTAAAAATTTAAGGAAGCTTGGTGTATCTTAGCCAACACTTATGCCAAGCCATCTCGTTGCTGTATCAAGCAAGTGAAAAACCAAATAAAACACATGACCAAAGGGTCTGAAAGCATCACAGAATTTTTGCAGAACCTGAAAGCCAAGGCTAATGAGCTTGCTCTTCTTAAAGCACCATTTGATGATGATGATATAACTGATAAGGTTCTTGAAACCCTTAGAGATGATTACAAAGAACTAGCACGTGCAGTACAAGCCAGGGACACACCTATCACATTCGAAGAGCTTCATGAAAAACTTCTCAATTTTGAAGCCATATTGACTACCAACACACCAACCACTATTTTCCCTATTAGTGCTCATGTGACAACCTGCAAAACTTTCAACTCGCAGCACATCAATACAAATAATTCCACCCAAAACTTTAGCAACAACAACAATCAGAATGATCAACAATAATGTCCTTATCTTGGCTACTGTCAGTTGTGTCGAATTCAAGGTCATACCACCAAAAGATGTAACTCAAATAAAGTGCAGCCCCTTCAGTCCAATATCAATAATTTTACACCACCATGGCAACCAAAGGCACATTATACCTCCAAATCATCTAAAAACTCATCTTGGCTCTTAGACAGTGGTGCCTCATATTATGTAACTGCTCATATGGAGAATCTTTCTCTTTACACTTTATACGCCGGCACTGATGATATGATCATTGGCGACAACACTGAATTAGTAATCACTCATACTGGTTCCACATTGCTTCAATCTCCTTCTAAACAGTTTCATTTAGATAATGTCCTTTGTGTTCCAAGCATGATAAGAAACTTGATTTCCATATATCAATTTTGCAATACCAATAATGCTTCTATTGAATTCTTACCCAATTCTTTTCTTGTGAAGGAACTGAGCATAGGGGCAACATTACTGAAAGGCCAACCTAAGGACGGAGTATATAAGTGGCCAAAATCCAGTCTAATTCTTGCTTTCTCCACTATCAAAGCTACTTCTTCCAATTGGCATCTCCGACTTGGCCATCCATCTTTTTCAATTCTCAAATATATGATTTCCAAAAATAATTTATGTTTGTCCTCATCATTGTCTACCAATAATGCATTCAATGCTTGTCTTTGCAATAAAAGTCATAAGTTAAGCTTCTCAAAGTCCACAATCACTTCTTCCCATCCATTACAAGTTTTATATTCAAATGTGTGGACCTCACCGGTGGTTTCTCTTGATGGATACAAATATTATGTTATTTTTGTTGATCACTTCATCAAATATGTGTGGTTTTACCCATTGAAGCATAGATCTAATGTCAAAGAAGTGTTCATGAGGTTCAAAGCTATTGTTGAAAAATACTTCAATAAAACCATTAAAACACTGTACTCTGATAATGGTGGTGAATACCTATCTCTTTCTTAATTTTTATCCATAATTGGTATCTCTCACCTCACCACACCTCCTCACACACCCGAACATAATGGACTGTTAGAACGTAGGCACCTCCATATAGTTAAAACAGGACTTGCCTTGTTATCCCATGCCTATCTACCTACTAAGTTTTGGTCATTTGCATTTGCAATAACAGTTTACTTAATTAATCGAATGCCTACACTAACACTTAATATGTCTTCTCCATAATAGATTTTTAACATAGCCCCAAAATTTTTCTAAATTAAAAATCTTTAGGTGTTTATACTACCTTTGGCTACTGCCATACACTTCTAACAAATTAGAATCTAATTCCAAACCGTGTGTTTTTCTTGGATACTCCTTACCCCAAAGTGCTTATCATTGTTTTAGTCCTAAAATGTCAAAAGTCTATGCTTCAAGATATATTCGCTTTATTGAAATGTGTTTCCTTATAGAAATCTAATTCCTAAAGAGTCATAGTCCCTTTCAAATGCAATAACCACTTGGATTCCTTCACCCACCTCAATTACTCTTCTGCCACTCAATGCTATGTCCACAAGTGAAGTCTCTCCGCAACTCCCATGTACTAATCCGCCAACTGTAATAGCTCCACCACCTCCTCCTGCACGTTCTCATACTATGGTTACAAGAGCAAAGAATCATATCCACAAACCTCTTCGAAAAATGAACCTTCATGCCCAATACATCCATTTAACTGATACTAAACCAGTTACAACCAATCAAGCACTAAAGGATCCTAAATGGCATTTTTCCATGACTGAAGAATTTAATGCTTTTGTAAAAAATGGAACATAGGAATTAGTTCCTCAAACTAGCCATCAAAATTTAATTGGGTGGAAGTGGATTTTTTGTATTAAAAGAAATTTTGATGGTTCTGTTGACAGGTACGAAGCCCGTCTGGTGGCCAAAGGTTTTCATCAAAGGGCAAGAGTTGATTACCATGACACCCTCAGTTCGGTGGTAAAACCAACCACGGTGAGAATTGTTCTTAGCATTGCCATCACTAATGGCTGAAAATTTTGTCAACTTGATGTCGATAATGCCTTCTTGCAAGGCCATTTGTATGAAGTTGTATACATGACATAACCTCCCAGAATCTTTAACCGTGACATGCCAAATCATGTCTGTAAACTTCAAAAGGCTATCTATGGGCTTAAACAAGTGCCTTGGGCATGGTACCAAGAACTTCGCAATTTTCTACTTCATACTAGTTTTACCAATTCACATGTAGACAATTCTTTATTTGTGCTCAAAGATGGGTTGCACCTAATTTATCTTACTTGTGTAAAGCGCCTCCTGTCCTATTTATATGGGACTGTTAATGCAGGTATGCTCTTGCATCGCTCTTCACCACTCTAATTACATGCCTTTGTTGATGCAGATTGGGCTGGAAACAAAGATGATTTTACCTCTACTAATGCCTATATTGTCTATCTTAGCGCCAATCCCATCTCCTAGAGTTCAAAGAAGCAACGCACTGTAGCTCACTCCTCAACCAATGCTGAATACAGGTCTATTGCAAACACTGTTATTGAACTTAATTGGGTCTATTCTCTTCTATCTGATTTACATATTCAACTTCCTACTTATCCAATCATCTATTGTGACAATGTTGGCGCCACTCAATTATGTTCCAAACACATGTTTCATTCTTGAATGAAATATGTTGCACTTGATTTTCATTTCATCCGTGATCAAGTTCAACAAGGGACATTACGAGTTACTTATGTCTCTACTGTAGAACAGTTGGCCGATGCACTCACAAAGGTTGTACCAAAACCTCAGTTTACTCTTCTCAAATCCAAGATTGCACTTCTCTGTCAAGGTCCATCTTGAGGGGGCGTAATAATAGAGCTACAATCAAGGAGTATTGTGTGTTTCAAAATTCAAAGTCTTTTGTATAATTCAGATTATATTCAATTTGAATTTCTTTGTTTATAAATCTTAACAACTTCATTAAATCATGAAATTTGTTAATGCAGTTGTTGTATTTAAACACCTTATATCTGATAATTGAATGCAATACAATTCATTCTTCTTAAACTTCCATTGTATTAATTGGAAGGTAAACAAAAGATCTATATCTTCAATTTGAATGATGGATTTGGCCACACTAATCCTATGAATGAATAAATATTTATTAATATATAGTTTTAAAATAAGATTTTATGCAAAGAAATATTTTGCAGAGGAAGGACCCTTAAGTGGCACTTTTAAGACTCATCCTTTGAATTATTCACTGTCAACCTTTGAAAATTAGTAATTTTTTATCACTAATTTTCACATATTTGGATAATAATTTTTTTTATATTTTTTAATTTCTTATTTAAATAATCATATTTGAAATGAATCCAATTTCTATATTTTGAATTTTTTAAATAAGTAAAAATAAATTATTATTTTTTTATGTGCAATTCCCACTTTCCCAAGTGCTGGTGGAAAAATGTTATTTCTAAATGTAATTTTATATGACTAATTAATTAAAAAATGCAGATGTAGACAACAAATTTGGTGAGGAAATAACTACACGAAAATTATGACTATTGAGTGATATCGTGTAATTATTTTCTAACTAAATTTGTCGGCAATGTTTGTATCTTTGAGCTAATTAATCACACTAAACCTACGTTTAAAACGGTTATTTTTCTTGGTGGAGACTTAATTTTGGATGTTTATTTTTTAAACTGTTCAATTGAATTTTTAAGTAGTTTTATTTATTATTTGGGTTTGCATTAGAAATTTATGTGAATGATATTTGTTTTGGTGCCGATGTTGCCCGAAATTTTTATATTGATTTATAATTTTTTAAGGTTATCGTTTTGCATATTTGGATACCAATTAGACAATTAATTAACATTTGATTGTCATGTTAGATATTTAAGTTTAATATTACTTGGTTTGTAGTTATTGTGTAATAACTGTGACTTTATCTTTTTTTTTTTCTCAACTCTTCAACAATGATTTCTAAGGGCCTTAAAAATAAAATAAATAAGAAAAAAATGCACATGAATAATTAAATAATTACTTTTATTCTTATTCTTAAAATTTTTATTGATATTTAATTCATTCATATAAAGATAAAATTTTATTTCAATTATTAAATTAAATGAAAATATTTTTTACAATTTTATTTTTTGGTTTCTTATTACCAAATAATTGTTATTTTTAATTTCATTTTGCAGTTTTTCTTAGAATTATTATCAAATAATTGTTAAAAATTTATAATTTTAATTAATTTTTTCCTTTTTTCAAGCTTGATGACCCAATGACCCAGGTGAGGATAAATTTTTTTTATTTTTATGTATTTGCTCATCATTTCTTTGATCTAAATAATTTATAAAAAATATTGATATTAAAAATATGAACTTAATATTTATATTAAATTATAAATACGAACTTAATGTCTACATTAAATAAGGATTTGATGATTGACTATACCTGCTGGAAAGCGCGGACAAACTACCGAGTTATATATATTATAGGTATAAACATATTCCTATTTGTTTGACTGGCTTTTGTTGTTTGAATGCGAGTTGGTGCAGCCTCTGGTGCAAGCCTATAGCCAACCCCAAGCCGACAGTCCATTGAGATTGTCTGTTTACAACAACTATTTTAATCCGAAGAATTATTATAGCTAAAATCTGAAAGAATGGCAGTCAAATGTAGAGGATTAGGAAAAAAAATTTAATAAAAATAGCGTTGCATAAAATAAAGTTTATCTATAAAATATATATAATAAAATAAAAATATAAAAATATAATATTTTATTATTAATTTTAAAATATTAGTACTTTTTTAGATAAAATATTAGTAATTAATAATTTGTCAAGTGATCAATTTTTTTAAATACTATTTTTTAGAGAAAAAAAAATGAAATACATCTTAACGAACAAATAATATAAATAAAAGTATAATTAAGAAGTGTCAATATAAACTCTCACTTAAATCATGAAATTGTTTGTTGTTATACTTCAATTGTATTGACAGAAGTGTTTTAATTTGAAACTCGATGATCTATTTAACAATGTATATGCTCCACTCTATAATGTTAGTTAGTTATAAATCAATTTTTTGATTTTTAACTAAATCCAATTATAGAGATATTAACAAATTTCACAACGAAGAGATATATAAAACCATAAACGATAAACACCTAAATCTCATAAGGGTATTAAGATTTCTATGAAAGAAAATTTAAAATTTTTTTAAAAAATACAAACACATCAAAGATTTATATCTATTGAAAGCAAAGAAATAAAACAAAAACAAATAAAATAAAAAAAGATAATAAAAAATTACTATCAATTTAAAAAATGATCAGCGGTAACTAAAAATTAAAAATTAAAAATTTAGTAAGAAATCTAGAAAGAAAATAAAGATGATGTATCATATAAAAGTATAAAACTTTAAAATATATAGATTTTGGATTTAATCAAACTTTGTTGAAATTGAGCTTGATTTCAATTTGATTCGGTTATATATTTATAAAATTATGTCAAAATAAAAAAAGTAAAATAGTATATATATATATATATATATATATGTATATATTCAATTAGATTTATAAGATTATCAAATCGTAGAACTCGAACTTAATTTGTTGATTAATTTAAATAAATTATGTTTTGTTTAAATGTAGATTTAGATTTTAATTAAATCTTTTATTTGGGACTATCTAGATTTATATTTATGAGAATTTAAAATAATTTCACAGTAAATTGAAAGCTTTTTTTTTATCAATTAATTTACTTCATTGGTGAAACAAAGTCGTAAGGCAATACAAGCAGAACTTAATAAAGAGAAGAACAAAATAAAAACTACATCTATGCAGTTTCTTGAATTTTGAGACTGCTATGTAAATAGCCACTTTCAAGTCATTTGTGAATTCTCTCCATTGGTATGAGTTCAAAACAAAGACTACGGTCGAATGAAAGATTAAGTTTCTAAAACACACCAACTAAAATAAAGCTTAGAACCAACTAGATGCTAAAAACTAAAACCAATACAGACTATAGTGATTACTTTTGAGCCCTTACAAGATAGAAATAGTCTGTACAACCTGGACAACACTAGGACCATTCAACTAAGAGATTCACTCCCCCGTTGTCCCGGAGTAACTCTGTAACACCCGTACCTAAACTATAGGTACATTTACATTCATTATGCATATTGATTGAATTTAAGTATAAGTTAGTATATATAGTTAGACTAGTATACCAGGTTTAGCCATGACTTGTACTCAAACAAGACGCGAGAATTTTTGAATTTTGATGACACTCAAAATAAGTGAAATTATGAGAATAAAAGGGACTATGAGCATAAATGAAGTAGATAATGAGAATTAAAAAGGTTATGATAATAAAGACTTAATTGAGACAAATAAATGTCCTAGAGTGAACAATTGGAAGTTTAAGGGTTTATAGGAAGTTTATCTATTTCATTAAGGGCTAAAGGGGCTATTTTACATTAAAATCTATCCTAAAACCCTAGAAACTTCTCGTGGCTTTTAAAGAGCATCCACATATGTTTTTTTTTATTTCAAAAAAAAAAGCTAGCTTACTTAGGAAAAAAAAAAAAGAGAGTAAAAGATAGAAAGAAGAAGAAGAAGAAAAAAACAAGGAAGAGCAGCTCATTCTTCAAAGGGAGCTGATTTTTGCAAGATGAATTTTGAGGTTTAAAACCATTTCAGGCCTTTAATCATTATCCTTGAAGGTTCTAGCAATTCATTTGGTAAGTATTTGAAGGTTTTTGGTTGATTTAA
>CATIWM010390578.1:0-29771 GCA_949671775.1 Mallotus repandus
AGGTGCTGAAATAAGAGCTTCTTTCAACCTATGGAAAGCATGAAGACAATCATTAGTAAATTCAAAAGGAACATCCTTGGCAAGCAAATTAGTTAAAGGCTTAGCGATTTTGGAAAAATCTTGATGAAATGCCGATAGAACCTGGAGTGTCCTAAAAAACTCTGTATTCCCTTAATAGAGGTAGGAGGTGGGAGTTTTTCTATCACTGCAACTTTAGCCTTGTCAACTTCAATGCCATTCTTAGATATGATATGTCCGAGCATTACCCCTTTTGTCACCATAAAATGACACTTCTCCCAATTAAGCACTAGGTTAGTCTCTTCATAATGCTGCAACACTTTAAAAAGGTTATCCAAACATGCATCAAATAAAGAACCATACACAGAAAAATCATCCATGAAAACCTCTATTATGTCCTCAACAAAATAAGAAAATATAGACATTATGCATCTCTAAAAAGTGGCGGGTGTGTTACACAACCGAAAGGCATTCTCCTATATGCATATGTTCCATAAGGGCATGTAAATGTGGTTTTCTATTGGTCATTAGGATGGATGGAAATTTGAAAGAAAGCTGAATAACCATCTAAATAGCAAAAGAATGAATGATTTGCAAGCCTTTCTAAAAATTGATCAACGAAGGGTAAAAGGAAGTGATCTTTCCTTGTGGCTTTGTTTAACTTCCTATAGTCAATGCACATGCACGACCCTGTCACAGTCCTAGTTAGGATCAATTCATTGTTCTCATTCTACTCTACTGCCATACCTCCTTTCTTAGGGACAACAAGGATTGGACTAACCCATTTATTATCTAAAATAGGATAGATAATCCATGAATCAAACAACTTCACAATTTCCTTTTTAACCACCTCTTTGTTAATATTTAATCTTCTTTCATGTTCTATGGTGGGTTTAACATCATTTTCCATGTGAATCCAATGCATGCATATTGATGCACTAATCCCCTTTAGGTCATCTATGGTGTAACCTATGATCTTTCTATGAGGTATAATTCTCCTAAGCAATTTGTTTACATATTCATTAGTCAACTCAGCTTTCACAATGATAGGATAGGTAGAATTAGGGCCAAGGAATGCATACCTCTAAGAAGAAGGAAGAGTTTTGAGCTCTACCTTGAGTGCAGTCTGCTCTTCAATCTCACCAAGACTTTCTAAAGTAGAAGGTAGGGGCTCATACCTGACTGATCTTTGCTTATTCATCGCTCCACCAGGTCACTGGTGGATGATACTTAAATCAAAGTTGGGTACTTAAAAAGAAACAATTTAAACTTTAGTATCCAAAATGAAATAAGTGCAAAGTTGGGTACCCATCCGTACATTTAACCCCAAGTTAATCCATCTTTCATCAAACCCCAGTTGCCACTGTAATTATCTTAGGAACAACCAATTGACACTATCATATGCTTTGGCTAGGTCTAATTTAAGAGCAAACCCACTTTTTTCCCCTTGAATCTATTCTTTAGAGCATGCATATTCTCATATATTCTCATGGTTAATAACAATGTTTTTTTGAATGTGTCTTCCACTAACAAAACTAGACTTTTAAGAAGAGATGAGGCTTGGAAAAATATTTCTGAGGCAGTTCGCCAAGACTTTTGCTATAATCTTATAAGCAAAATTTCAACAACTGATTGGGAAAAAATCCTCAAAACGATTTGGATTTTTGGTTTTAGGAATAAGAATGATGTTGGTTTGGTTCATCGTAAGAGGAAGCATACTAGAGGAGAACAAATTATGAACCATTTTGAACACATATGCTTGATGGTGTCCCAATATTTTTGAAAAAAGATTCCCGGAAAACCATCAGGACTTGGGGATTTTAAGTAGCCCATATTGAAGGTTGCGACTTTAACTTCTTCCATGGAGATATTAGCCATAAGGCTTTGATTCATTTATGGAGAGACAAGAAGGGGAATGATTAAGTGTAAATTGTTATCAGTCTCCACCCTTTTATTGAGATATAATTTCTTGAAGTAATCCACTGGACACTCCCTTATTTTTATATCCCCCTTTATCCAATATCCATCTGCATCTCTGAGTCTTCTAATCTGATTTTGATTTCTCCTTTGCACAATAGTTAAATCAAAGAATCTTGCGTTTCTATCTCCTTCTTTGAGTCATTGAATTTGGAACCTCTACTTCTAATGTATTTCTTCTTCCCTCAATAGCTCAGATAAATTTGTTTGGGAATTCTTTAGGTCTATCTTTTGCTTTTGTCAAAATGGCCCTCCATAGCAGAATCAATTCTATCTTGAAGATCAGATGTTCTTTGTACTGATCCCCTTGAGTTTTCTCTATTCCAAGCTTGAAGGTCAAAACTCAGTTTGTGTAATTTTTCTCCTAAACCTACCGAGTCCTCTTCATCCCCTCTGTTCCCAGACTAACTGTTGCGTATAACTTCAATAAGATCATTTCTTTGTTCCCAACGGGCTTCAAATATAAATATTTTTTTTCCTTCTCATTAGACTCAAGATGACCTTTAAAGGTCGATGGTCAAACCCAAGAAAATTCCTAAGGAACACATTAGCTAGATAAAAAAAAAGAGATCTAACCCGTATTGGCCAGAGCTCTATCCAGACGGGCCTAAATGTTCTTTTCTCCTACTTGTTTGTTATGCCATGCAAAGGCTCCTCCTTGGAAACCTAGATCCACTAAGCAGAGATAATCTATCAGGTCATTAAAGTCTCAAAGTTTAGAAAAGGAAAGATCTTTACTTCCCATCTTTTCATATGTTGAGATGCAAGCATTGAAATACCCTATTAGCAGCCAAGGGATTAAGGCACCTATATCAAGCTTATGGATATCATTCCATACCTTTATCCTATTTTCTTCTTTGGGACTTCCATAGTGCTGAAGATTATTAAAGATTTCCTTCTTGTATAGTTGTATAATATCTTCTTATTTTGTTATAATATAGTTTAGGAAGTTTTATTTTAGTAAGATAGAATTTTTTTCTTATATTAAGGCATAATATTTGCCTTAAGTTTTTCCCTGTATTGTATATATAAACCATAGCTGCAAATCAATAATACATATGTGAAAAGTTCACTCAACTTAAATTTTCTCACAGTATCAGAGTTGTACCACACATAACAGCATAAACCATGTTTATCCATTCAGATGAATCAACCAAAGAGGAAGCCAAGGAAAAGGGAGTCAAAAGAGTCTCCATACATCTTGCACCCATCAGACCATCCAAGATTGGTATTTTTTTATGGTACCATTCACTGGTGTGAACTTTGCTTTATGGAAAAACTCCATGGAAACAACTCTATATGTAAAAAATAAGGGAGGTTTTATTGACAGAAGTCTACCATTGCCATATTTGAATTCATTAGACTTTCATCATTGGAAGAAAAATGATGCAATGGTAAAAGCATGGATCAAAAATTCCTTCATAAAAAAATACAGGAGAGTGTGACATACGCTAAAATGACATGAGAAATTTGGTTAGAACTTTGTGAGAGATATGGACAGAGTAATGCCCCTCACATATACAAAATTAAAAAAGGGTTTTCTAATCTTGTTCAAGATAACAATCAATCTTTGACACAATACTATACAAAATTCAAGACTTTGTTGCAAGAATTATAGGTATGTGATCTTTTACCTCACTGCAAGTATGAAGCTATGAAGGACCATTAGCAAAGGCAAGAAAGAGAAAAAAGCCATCAATTCTTGCTGGGATTGAACAACAACTTTGATCGTTTGAGATCCAATGTGTTGTCCATGGATATAATCCCGTCTCTCAGTTAGATTTTTTCATTAGCATTACAAGAAGAATAACAATCTTCCATACTTAAGGGAGGATAATCAAGTCCAATTGTAGAAGGCGCAACTTTTATAGTAAAAACTGAACCTGAAAACAATGAGAAGGGCCGCAGAAACAGACATCCAAACTTAGAAAGTCAAAATCGCAAAAGATGTGAACATTGTGGCAAAGGTGGACACATAAAGGAAGAATGCTTTGAGATAATAGGATATTTGCCTAATTAGAAGAGCAATCAACAAGGTCGTGGAGGCAATAATAGAGGTGGTTTTGGCCATAACAAAAGAAATTTAGGGCAACTATAAGGGTATGGCAATATGGCTATAGGCGATCATCAATCACATGGTGAGTAGCAATGGTGTGAGCTGAGAACGAGCAATCATGAATACTCTAAAAGCACACAACAACATCAAGTTCAATAAGTTCTTGGGTTGACAACAGATCAATACTTTAAGCCCAACTACAAACTAAAGCCATGGTAATGAACACTAAGCAAATTTTACAGGTAAGTGCACTTCATTTAGGAATCCTTGGATTATAGATAGTGGTGCTTCTGATCATATGGTTGGAAGTAAAAGGGAACTCAATGATGCTAAGTGTGTTTCTTCTTACCCTTCAGTTAAAATACTAGATGGTTCTCTCCTCAAAGTAACACATGTTGGTATTGCACATGCTATAAAAAATATTCGATTGAAAAACATAATTTGCATCCCTGGTTTTAAATGTAATTTACTTTCATCTGCAAAGGCCACCAATGACTTGAATTGCTTAATAACTTTTCTTTTGAATTTTTTTTTTCAGGACCTAAATACAGGGACGCTGATTAGAACAGGTAAACTCCAAAATGGTGTTTATCAATTGGAGGAAAGTCATGGAATAGCAAATCAAATTACCTTATAGCCAAATCATGTTTTGTGGCACATGCGTTTAGGTCACCTTCCCTTTAGAAAACTAAAATTGCTTCTAAATATTTCAATTCCTAATAATGTTCATGAAGTTTGTGATGCTTATCATAGAGTCAAACAATCATGTTTGTCTTTTCTATTAATAATGAACGAAGCATTGAGTGTTTTTATCTTATGAAATGCAAATCAGAAACCTATAGTTATCATATAGTGCAAAATCAATATGGCTTATAGGTAAGGGTGGTGAGAAGTGATAATGGTAGTGAATTTGTTTCAAGGGACATGAAAAAATTCTTTGCCACTCATGGCATAGAACATCAAACCTCTTATGTTGCCACACCACAACAAAATGGGAGAGTAGAGAAACATTGCCATATCATTGATGTAGCACGTTCCTTACTTTTCCAAGCCAACTTACTTTAAAAATTTTGTGAAGAATGTGTCCTAACTTATGTCTACCTTATAAAATTAATGCCAACCCCAGTTGTTGAGAACAAGAGTCCATATGAGGTGCTATTTCAAAAGAAACCCAATTATGATCATTTGAGAGTTTTCGGTTCACTTTGTTACGCATACAATCATGAAAGACAACAAGATAAGTTTTATCAGAGGGCATATATGTGCATATTTCTTGGATATCCACAGGGAAAAAGGGGTTATAAAGTTTATAATCTAGAGAGACAGAGATTATTTGTATCTGGAGATATGATTTTTCATGAACATATTTTTCCTTTTCAAACAAGTAATCAACCTCCAGTCACAGCTTCTTTCACTTTCATCAACCAAAATAACCAGATTCCACTTCACAATAATTCACTCCATAAAGATCCACCAAGACCAGGAGAAAATTGTGATATTGAACCTGACAATTCAACCTCACAAAATGAACCGGTAAACCCCTGCCTTGTGAGTGAAAATGTCAATGACCAAGTTATGAGCTCACAATAGATTTCACCTCATCCTACCCATGATGACCTTATTGCAGGAACAATGACACCTAAGCACCTAGAAAGAATTAGATGAGTGTCCATAAAGCTCTCTAGTTTTGACTACGAGCTATTACCGTCGTTGGCACCATCCTTAGAGACTTTTTCATCAGCTGACTTAAGTAAGGTCTATCCTATTTCTCAAAACTTATGTTATTCCAGATTTGCTCACTCCCATAAAAGCTTTTTTTGACTTCTATTACTTATTTGGACGAACCAAAATTTTTCCATCAGGCAGTTAAAGACTCTAGATGGAGGCATGCCGTGAATCAAGAAATTAGTGCATTAGAAGAAAATCAGACATGGAGCTTGGAACATTTACCTCCTGAAAAGCAAGCAATTGATTCAAAATATGTGTATAAAATCAAGTACAATTCTGATGGTACCATTGACTGCTTCAAAGTGTGACTATCATGATACCTTTATGCCAGTTGCGAAACTCACCACTCCAAGATGTTTGTTGTCAGTTACAGCCATACGTAATTGGGAACTCCATCAATTAGACGTTAATAACGCCTTCTTACATGGAAATCTTCAAGAGGTGTACATGAAGATGCCACAGGGTTTTGGTAAGCCAAATGATTATCATGTTTGCAAATTAAGAAAATCATTTTACGAGCTTAAGCAAGCATCTAGGTGTTGGTTTCAAAAGCTTTCAAATTCCTTGCAGTAACTTGGCTTCAAGCAATCCTCTGCAGATAACGCATTGTTCACTCTTGTAAAGGGTAGTCAGTTTACAGCTTTGTTGGTATATGTAGATGATATAGTTGTTGCTGGAAATGACCTAGCTACAATAATTCATATCAAGAACCATCTTAACATAGTTTTCTAGATAAAAGACTTGGGTAATCTAAGGTACTTCTTGGGCATAGAGGTGGCTCGCAACAAAGAGGGCATAGTGCTTAGCCAAAGAAAATACACACTTGATCTTCTTGAAGAAACCTCGCTCTTGGATGCAAAGCCTGTAAATTTTCCAATGGAATCAAGACATAACTTGGCAATGGGAGTGGGTGAACAGGTTTCGGATGCGAGTCAATACCGCCGCCACATTGGTAGGCTTCTTTACTTGATGGTTACTTTACATAAAATTGCATATCCAGTGCAAGTTCTAAGTCAATTTATGCAAGACCCTCGTGTTCCACATTTGAATGTGGCATACCGAGTTCTTAGGTACTTGAAAGCAACACCTGTACAAGGTAAGTTTTCTCTCTTCTACTAGCAAATTACAATTGACTGCATACACAGATTTAGATTAGGCAAGTTTTCCATCTACCAGACGATCTGCTAGTTGCCACAAAGTGTTTTTGGGGCATAGTCTAACTTCTTGGAAGTCGAAGAAACAAAGCGTAGTGTCTCATTCCTCAGCAGAAGCGGAATATAGGGCAATGGCCAATGTTACTAGTAAGCTGTTATGGTTGCGTGGCTTACTTCTTGATCTCAAGGTTCAGTTACCAAACGCCATGACTCTTATCTATGATAATAAAGCAGCATTACACATAGCAGTGAATCCTGTCTTCCATGAACATACGAAGCACATTGAAATTGATTGCCATTTTATTCACAACAGATTGCTTAGCAATGAACTGCATACTGGTCATGTTTGTTCCAATGATCAAATTGGTGATCTCTTTTCTAAAGCTCTTGGGAACAAACAATTTCATCATTTGCTTGGCAAGTTGGGCATTCGTGATATACATGCTCCAACTTGAGGGGAAGTGTTGAAGATTATTGAAGATTTCCTTCTTGTATAGCTTTGTAATATCTTCTTATTTTGTCATAATATAGTTTAGGAAGTTTTATTTTAGGAAGATAGAATTTTTTTCTTATATTAAGGCATAATGTTTGCCTTAAGTTTTGCCCTGTATTGTATATATAAACCATAGCTGCTGATCAATAATACAGATGTGAAAAGTTCACATAGACTCCAATAAGGTGCCATTCCTGTTCCTCCTTCACCTAGACATCCAAAAAATTTGCTGAAGAGTTTAGTTTTTGAAGGTCCCATCCATCTATCCACCAAAGTGCCAATCCACCTGCTCTGCCTTCAGTTTCTCGATAAGCACTATGTTGAAAACGCATTTTTTCTCTCACCTTCTCTAGCTTGGATAGCTTGGAAGAGGTTCTTTAGTTTCCATTAGAAAAACGATTGCTGGTTTGTCTCTCAAAATGCTGTTTTTCTGAGATTTCTGAGTTAAGTTTTGCCCTAATCCTTGAACATTCCATGCGAGTATACTCATCTTCTTTGGGAAGTTTTGCCATTTTTCAAGAGCTATTTTTCCGAAAGCTATATAATTTTTTATATGTTACTAATACATTTTAGCATCTTGCCTACGTTGTCAGGAAATTCATGCATGTATAAGGTGAATGATGGGTTAATAGATTAGTACCTACCGTCGACTTGAGCCTTCATAGCTACTGTATATATTCTCAGTATAGGCATTGGGCAGAGCTCGCTGCTCAGCCATATAAGTATCTAACCAAACTGGATCAAGATATTTCATTTTGGTCTTGTTAATTGACTTAGTAATTTCATTTTTAAAAATACCTTCAACTTTTTTTTTATTCATTTAATATAGCTTGAAGTATATTCATCAATGACATAATTAAAAATATTTTTATTTATAACTTTATTGTTAATATATAATTTTTTCTAAATAAATATATTCTATACTACATCAAACAATTTTGGTAATTTAGTTTCTAGCGTTTCTGTTTAAAAAATAGAATTGACTGTTGCTTACTCTATAGACATATGAATAAAATTTAGATTGATAAAGTGTGTAAACTTTGCCATTGCTCTAGTAAACACATGAATAAGGTTAAACTCATATAATATAAAATTAATTGATTTATGTAAAATTCTATATATGCTATTTATATGTTACTTGAAATTCTTATACTTTTCAAATATATTATTTAATTTTTTTTTAAAAAAATATGTTACTTGAAATTTTTATACTTTTCAGATATGAGATTCATTTATATCTCCAATAATATTATTAATAATTTTATTTTTTACTAGTGTCTTTTATTTTTAATTAATATAGTTCAAAAATTAAAATTTGAAAAATTCGTTAAATTCAAGTAAAACCTGTTACCCTTTATATTAAAAAATGCTCTTCGTAATATTAAAAATTTTTAATTTAAAGAATACTATTCTAAAATTAATTTTATACGTTTACAAGATTTAAACTTTACACACCTCAAATATTCTCTTAAAAGAAAATTAATTTTTCTTATTTTTTTAGTTTATAAAATAACTCTGAAGACATTAGATTATAATATATCAATAAAATATTTAGGATAATAAATTAATATATTTTAATTTTTTTTTGTCAAAAAATTTATTATTCATATACTATCATCTAGGCAATTGCTAACTGGATTAATACATTTTAACTTCTTCCTCGCATTGTGAGGGAAATTCATGCATATAGAGTAACGTGAACGACGCGTTATAGGGTGATATAGACTCAAGATCAATAGACTTGTACCTATCGTTGACTTAAGCCTTGATAGCTACTGTAGCCATTGTGAATCTTCTTTTTAGCATAAATTCTGGATGTAAGGCAAAGCTCAGCCATATGAGAAGAGCATTTTGCTTCTTCAGAGGTGAAAATTCAGCTGGTGGTACTAACGTATGATTGTTTTTCGACGACACAAAACTTGTTCAGAGGAGAAAACCTGACGGGTATTAGTTTGTTGTTGTGTTATAGTTTACATGTTATATATATGTATATACATACATATTGAATATGAATAGTCTGAAAGAATGGCAACTTGCTGCAACAATAATCCTCTTTATATTCTCACAGATCGAGAAGCAGAAATTAAAGGTTGAGATGGGGATATTACAATGTTTCTTCTTTGTGTTGCTTAGCACCTTTCTTCTTTCAAATGTAATGGTTCATGCACAATATCAATCAGGTATATATACATATAATTATAATTGATAAATCTCTTTATAACTTTCTGTGTCAATATAGTGTTTGCCCACTTGTAACGTCAATGGGTTAGGGACCTGCTTGCAATTGGAGATATACATTAATCGCATTAATAGCAGAAGAAATAGCTCAAACAAAGAAAAGGCTTGAGATTGAATTAAAAGGTTCCACTGGAGTGATCAATGAATCCATTCCCCTTGCTAAGTAGTAGCATTAGTTGTAGTTTTTGTTTCACAATTAGAAAAATTCATCAATATGTTGTTTTTATGCTTCTTTGAAGAAATGTTCTCCGATTTCACCATTGACTCCGTTTAAATCGACCTTGTTTCAAAAATACCTTTAAGGATAGTTGACGAAGCAGTGAGGCTGTAACAATACTATTAATTAACCAAGTCATCAGCTGAAGTTTACATCACCATAGCTACTAATTGTAAGTATATTTAATGAGAGAAGATACTATAAGTACTTGAGTAACATTCTCCTGATTCTTATGCAAGAAAAACTCCTGATAAGCATCAATGGAGGTCTTTTGTTGGTTCCTTTTCAAATTTTTGTGTGTTTTAACTCTTGCTGCCCTGGTTCTTGGACAGGATCCAGCAGCTTTGCCAATTTCAATATTCTTTTTATATCATGAGCTTGAACTTTATTTCCCCATATAAATAATTATATAATCTAAAAAGGCATTTCTTTTCTCTTTTCTCTATCAGGCTTTATCAACATTGATTGTGGGTTGCCAGCAAATTCTAGCTCTCAAGATCCCAAAACAGGCCTAGACTACACTTCAGATACACCTTTCGTTCAAACAGGCATACCTAAGGGCATAGGACAAGAATATCTCGCCACCTATAACATTAAACAACAGCTGCGAAATGTTAGGAGCTTTCCTGAAGGTGACAGAAACTGCTACACGGTAGAACTTGTTAAACATACTAAATATTTGGTCAGAGCTAATTTCATGTATGGGAATTATGATGGCTTAAACAAGCTACCAGCATTTGATCTCCATATAGGACCTAATAAATGGGGTACCGTTCAAATCCAGAACGCTTCCGTGAATTACTTTAAGGAGTTAATCCATGTTCCTACATTCAACTACATAAACGTGTGTCTTGTAAAAACTGGCCCCTGGATACCTTTCATATCGTTATTAGAAATAAGACCCTTGCAAAATGAATCATACACGTCCAAGTCAGGATCTCTGGCACTCCACAGTCGTAAGGACGTCGGTTCCGTAAGCAATCTAGAAATCAGGTAAGCCACCTATCAATCAGCAGATGCTGCAAATAAGCTCACTTTAATTTTATTTTGGAGTTGCCTATTATCAGTTCTAGATGCATAGGAACTCCAACCAGTAGACATTTATGTTTCCATATCAGAACTTTAGTAAATTTTTTGGAAATATATTGAAACTGTTTCTACAAATTTAAAAAATTAAAAAATATATTTCCAACTAGAAAAATAAATTTTTGTTAATATTTTAAATAAAAAAGAAAATAAATTAAAAAAATCTATATTTTTCTTAGATAAATAACATAATTCATAATTATATTATCAATTGATAGTAATAAAAAAGTTTTTCTGCAGATGAAATTTTTATTTATGCATTTTAAGTTTTTATTACTTATTTCTATATCACTATATTTTTAATATTTAAACTTTATCACATGTTTCTATTTCTTATAATTTTAAAAAATACTTTTTCACTACATCCGTCACTAAGTTTTCCTATTACCACTTTTCCATTTATGTGCAACTTAGTATGATTATGATAGATTTGTGGCAAATTTCAATGATCTTATTGCAACAAATGAAAGTTTTACTATTAATTTTTAGTTCTTTTAACATTCTAGTTTATTTGTCTAACAAGCTAATGTCTGATCAGGTATCCAGATGATGTGTATGATCGTTTATGGTTTCCCTATCATTTCATCAAGACAGCAGAAATAAATACCATAGACACAGTAAAAGCTGATTCTAGTGATTTCCAGCAACCATCTACCGTGATGAAGAGTGCAAGTACACCAACCAATGCTAGTGAACCTCTGACACTCGATTTGGTAACTCAGAATAGTGACCACCAGTTTTATGTGTACATTCACTTTGCTGAAATTATAAAGCTTAAAGCTAACCAATCGCGTCAATTCAACATTTCCCTGAATGGAAAATATTGGTATGGACCTTTTATTCCTGATTACTTGCGCTCAACAACTGTGTATACCCCATCTGCCATCACTGGAGGAAAATTTGAGTTTACTTTCTTTAAGGTTGGAGGTTCAACTCTACCACCCCTTATTAATGCATATGAAATTTATCATGTAGTTGAACTTCCACAATCAGAAACAAACCAAGATGATGGTATGTTCTATTTATAGTATGTGCTTTTTTTTTTCTTTTGGTTTTTGGATTTTCGGTATTTAAGCATGCAGAATTTTAAATACTGATAATGCTTATGTATTTGTACTTTAAAACAATAGTTGATGCTATCAAGAAGATCAAATCAAGCTATGGAATAACAAGAAACTGGCAAGGAGACCCATGTTCTCCTCAGGATTATAAATGGCAAGGTCTTATTTGCAATTACAATGACACTGCTTCACCTGTAATCACAGCATTGTAAGTTAAGCATATTAAATTTTCTTCTGCAATTCTATATATTTCCTTGTTGTGAATGTTAATAATGGAATTTTTTATCAGGGATTTGTCGTCGAGTGGATTGACAGGGGAGATAGATCTTGACATATTCAATCTGAAATCGCTGGAAAATCTGTAAGTATTCTGTTCTCATTTGGAATAATGAATTTCTAGCAAATGTATTTATTATGAGTATGAAATTTAGTTCCAATTTCAATTATAATGCCAGCGATTTATCAAACAACAATTTGACTGGGCCTGTGCCTGATATTCCATCTCAATTGCCCTTGAAATCCCTGTAAGTTGCTGTTGCCCTCAGAGTAAATTTGGGGACTGTTCTTTTTCCTCTTGTTCTTTGTTTCACAATATTCTTTGGCAGAAACTTGGCAGGAAACAATCTGACAGGTACGGTTCCAGTGGACCTCTTTAATAGATGGAAGAGTGGTTCACTGTCACTAAGGTACGGTCTACATGAATCCATACTACCGTTCATAAAGATGAAGACTGAAATGCATTTAAATCTTTGCTTCTAGTGTTAGCGAAAATCCACTGCTTTGTCCATCAGTTTCCTGCAACAAACACAGCAACAACAAGAAGAAATGGATAATCCCAGTTGGGGTCTCTGTTGCTGGGCTTTTATTTATTGTAGCAGCATTGTCAGTCATTTTCTGGAGGCTTAAAAGAGGAAAGCAGAATGGTAATGAATAAGAACATGTTTACCATTTTTATTTTTTGGATTTCGATTTGAGATGTGCAAGGCCTGATTTTCATTATCTAATTAAACTCAGTAAACTTTCCAGCGTCTAGAAACTTAGGAGGTGAAAGTGGAAGAGAACCGCTGGAGTTGAAAAAACGACAATTTACATACTCTGAGGTCCGGCACATTACTAATAATTTTCAGAGGATTCTTGGTAAAGGAGGGTTTGGAACAGTTTACCATGGCTACTTGGATGATATGGAAGTAGCAGTGAAGATGCTCTCTCCATCCTCAGCTCAAGGGTACAAAGAGTTCCAGACAGAGGTACATTATTTATAAAATCCAATTTCTTACTTAGTAAGCGACTTAATCATAAAAATGTGTTCTCAGGACAATTTTATTTAATGGGTTTCTTTCCGTTACAGGTTAAACTTCTTTTGACAGTTTACCATAAGAACCTGACCTCACTTGTTGGATACTGCAATGAAAACACCAATTTGGGGCTGATCTATGAGTACATGGCTAATGGGAATCTAAAGAAACATCTCTCAGGTTTGATATCTTGTACTTGAAACGCTCTGATGAACAAATTCACTTGAGGTAAAAGAATTAGATAAGCTTCTAGATCTTGTGTGTGGATTCAGATGGCAACCCGTACATCTTAAGTTGGCTGGGGAGGCTTCAGATAGCTCTTGAGGCAGCACAAGGTTGGAAAGCTTATGACTTTTCACAAATTTATGGAAATACAATTGGACTAATATAAACAAAAATTTTGAAATGTAGGATTGGAGTACCTTCATAATGGCTGCAAGCCACCGATTGTACTTAGGGACGTGAAAACCACAAACATTTTATTGAACGATAAATTCCAAGCAAAATTAGCTGATTTCGGGCTGTCAAGAAATTTCCCACTTGAAGGTGGCTCTCATGTGTCAACCACTATTGCTGGCACTCCTGGCTACCTTGATCCTGAGTAAGTATTTGAGTCCCCTGTCACTCCTGACGGTCTTGATCTTAAGTACCTAAAAGCAATAGCTTGATGATTGATGTAGCGGAAGGTAGATAATTGCAAAAATCGTTGATTTTAAGGAATACCGATTCGCAACCTTCAAACCCCTATTGATTCTTTCGAATTCTAGGAAATTTGGGAATAACAAAGTCTATATTTTATTAGAAAACAAAAGCTGTCCAAAACAAGGAGAAAAATAAGTTTATATACCAAAAGTAAACCCTAAATAAACTGCTAATAAAAATAGGTAAAATTACTAAAATAGAAAAACAGCAATTCAAAGGCCCAAACAAGCGAATTTGGCAAAAATCTATAGGGCAACACGAGCAAAGCTCGTGATTTTGAATCAGTGGCCCATTTCCACCCAAATTAGCCACCGAAATCACCAAAATCCAACACTCAAAACTTCACTTTAATTACGAAACTGCCACTACCAAACTTTGTCCAGTTTGTCTAAAAACTCCAAAGCTTGCTCTTGGACCACATCAATGATGGACTTCGAGGATGGTTTTAATGTTTTGAAGAGTCTCGAAGAGACGAAATCTTAATAAAATAATTCCCGAGAAACTGAATTTTTCTTATTTCGCATTTCATTCAAGAGACATAAGTTTCATGATCTGAGTTTGGTTTGCTCTCAGGTACTACGTGACCAACTGGTTAACAGAGAAAAGTGATGTCTTCAGCTTTGGAGTTGTTCTGCTAGAGATAATCACGAGCCGACCTGTTCTATTGAAAACCAGAGAGAAGACTCATCTGAGTCAATGGGTTAGTTCCGTGGTTGAAAATGGAGACGTTCAAAGTGTTATAGACCCAAGGTTGGGGGAACAATTCGACATCAATTCGCTGTGGAAAGTTGTTGAATTAGCAATGGCTTGTGTTTCTGCTACTTCTGCTAAAAGGCCAAATATGAAGCAAGTGGTGATGGAGTTGAATGAGTGTTTAGAAACAGAGATGACAAGAACAAGGGATGGAGATGGCTCACGGTCAAAGTGTTTAATGACTGTTTCTGAGCACACCGAACTAACTCCGGTTGCAAGATAATCTTTTGGTCAGTCTCTACAATAGTCGGAGTTCACATGATTATTGGATACCTGAATCATCATATGCAAAAAAAAAAAAGTGAAAAAGTGCAAGTGTTGGATAAATGGAAGAGCAACCTATGTAAAAATAAATAATAAAATGCCATTTGATCCTTTAAAGAAAGGTTTTTCAGCTTCCAAAATAGCCTATTGTAGTATTATTGAGTTGTATATATGATACTTCATTATGCCATCATTTTAGTAAAATGGAATATGAAAATACAAAAATATACAAAAAAAATTTATCTACATTTGGCAGATTTTTGCATACACTGAGTGTACTGCATGTTATAATTGAATGCATGACACATAACCTAAGTGTAAAATACTTGACCAATAAAAACAAAATACATATCTTATCATCCATGTCAAACCGTGGAGTGTATTGCAATCTACTGTAGGCAGAAATTTTCTTTTTTATAATATTACATTCAATTATTATATATTTGAATTATATCATAAGTGTTTCACATTTAACTAAATTATTTGAAATACATTCAATTATATATATGTATATATAATTGGATATATTTTTTTTGAAAAGAATATATAATTGGATCTTAAGTAGATAAGCGTTCTTCCATATATTAACTGGTTCACAAAAACTATCTAATAGTCCAGCTAGTGGCTTGATTCCTGTAATTATACAGCTGTAACATATGGAATTTTTCATTCCATCGATCAAAGGAAGAAGTAGAAGAACGATGAGAAAGAAGAACAGCGATACGATGAGGAAAAATGGCAGTTTTAGGGATTTGATTTTGTGTTTTACAGTAATCACGTGAGAATATCACCTAAATACGTGCATCCTTTCTTACATTAAAATTAATGTTTAGCAATTAAATAGATATAAATTGAAATTAAAAATAAAATTTAGCAACCACCTATATAGAATTAACCTAAACGGAAAGATTAGAATTAGTCATATGAACCACCAAAACAGACTAACCATCTCATGAGAGTCTGGTCATTAAGGGTATAAAAATTGAGCTGAGTTTTATACAAATTCAAGTCAAACTTAATACATTATTTGTTTCGCAAATTGCTTACAAATTTAAAAAAATTAAAATTAGTCATTGAAAACTAAAAATAAACTCTTTACTAAATAAATTATAATATATTTAATAAAAATAATAATTTTTATTTTAATTATATATTTATTAAATATGTTTAATATTTATTATAAATAACATTTATACATTATATATTTAATATCAAACTATTAATATATTAAATTATGAGTTAGATTTCAAGTTTTTATTCAAACTTGTGCCAAAATTCAGATCATTTATTAATAAGAGAGTTTAAACAACCTTTTATTGAATCCAATTTCGCGTAATTGTTGATCAGTTTGATTCATTTTAGTTATTCTTTAAGGGGAAAGACAACAAGAGGGCTTGCTTGGCGCGTTATAATTTCAGATACGTTCATATTTATCATTTTTGTATATTTGAAAATTCTACATATATGTTTTTAGTGCATATGCTCATCTTTCTTTATCTCCGATAATAATAATAATAATAATAATAATAATAGTTTTGTTAGATTAATTGGACAGGACAAAAAAAAAATACACGTTTGGATTGAGTTTTCCTTAAGCTGGCCCGACGGGTACTTTAGGAAGGACATGTCACTATTGAGTTGACTCGAAAGCTTATCATTGACTAGACTTAGCCACAAGGTTACAAACAGCATCTACTTTTCGGATTTTCCTTATATGTTATATGAACAAAAATTTATTTCAGTTTAAGTTCACACTTTTATTTTTCTTTCTAATATTTGAGTTCGATTTTTGAATAAACATTTAAAAACTATATTTTTTTTTAAAAAAATCAGACCAATATAAAATAGAAAATTAGCATTATATATAGAACCTATATGTAAAAAATTAATTATTTATAATTGGAAATTTAAAATAAATTTTTGTTATAATCCCAACATAATATAATTTCCTAAAAATTAATAATTAAAAAGATTAATAATCTGAATATTATAAATCATATGATAAGAATTAGTCTTTCAAATCATCTAAAATTAATTTATATATCAGCAGATAAATTTTAAATTTTACACCCTTCACTTTAGATATCATTTTAAGAGGAAATTAATTTTTCTTATTTTTTAGTTTGCAAAATAATTCCGGGCACATTAAATTATAATATATTAATAAATTATTTAGGATAATAAATAAATACATTTTAACATTCTTTCTCGCATTGTGAGGGAAATTGATGCATATAGAGTAACGTGAAGGATGCGTTATGGGGTGGTATAGACCTACGATAAGTCGACTAATACCTACTACTTGAGCCATTGCGAATATTCTTTTTTTTAGCATAAATTCTCAGTCTATCGTTATGAGAATAGCATTTTGCTTCTTTTAAGGTGAAAATTCAGCTGGTCGTGACGCATGATTATTGTTGGACGAGACAGAACTTGCTCAGAGGAGAAAACCTGACGGGTATTAATTAATTTGTTGTTTTGTTATAACTAACATGTTCTAGTTCAAACTCCAGATATCATAAACATTTTGACAGATTCTTAATTACCCATTCGTGAAATTTGAATTAAGCTACAGATTGTTTTGGACACACACACACACACACACATATATATATATATATATATATATATATATATATAGGATACTAATAGGTATCGCTGCTCGCGATAGCAACATAACAGGGCATTTTTCATTTTGCCCCTAATTTTTTTTCTTTTTTTGAAAATTTTAAGTTTTTGAATTTTTTTTTTAATTTAAAACCTATGATGTACTGGAGCAAATCCGTCATATAATGATTTAAATACATGTAATTTGTAAATTATTTTTTTATTTTTTTAATAATATAGTTTGTAAAAAATTCCAAGAGCAAAAACATAAAAGTCATGAGTAGCGATATATATATATAGACACACACATTGAATATGAACAGGAAAAAAGGGCGACTTGCAGCAGCAATAATCCTTTTATCGTCACATCACAGATCGAGAAGCAGAAATCAAAGGTTGAGATGGGGATATTACAATGTTTCTTCGTTGTGTTGCTTAGCACCTTTCTTGTTTCAACTGTAGTGGTTCATGCACAGAATCAATCAGGTATATATATATAATTGATAAATCTCTATATAACTTGTGTCAATATTAGTGTTTGCCCACTTGTAACGTCAATGGGTTAGGGACCTGCTTGCAAATGGAGATATACAGTAATAGCATTGTTTGAATGAGTTCTTAGTAGAAGAAATAGCTCAAACAAAGAAGAGGAATGAGATTGAATAGAAAGGTTCCACTGGAGTGATCAATGAATCCATTCCCGTGGTAGTAGTAGTTACTGTTCCACAATTAGAAATGTTCATCCATATGTTGTTTTTGCCCTTCTTTGAAGAAATGTTCTCCAATTCCACCATTGACTCCGTCGTTAGTCTCCAGTTTGCTGAGTCAAAAGAAAAGTACAAAAATAAAAATAAATTGATTGATCTTTCGTATTTAACATTATTTATAATAAGTTTTGCTATAGCATTTTCCTGGTACACGTGTACAGGAATGGGGATGACATCACGATGTTCATTCAGGAATGAAGATAATACGTACGGCACTAGATGATCTATCTTTATGAAGATAATGTATATGGCACTAGATGATCTATCTTTTTATTAATTTTTTTTTTCTGTTTGACTGGTTTGTTAATTAATTTTGTTGGGGCTCTACGACAATGAACAAAATATACATTTCTATCTTTATTTTTTGTCTCGAAATTAGTAGGATGCAAAAAGTCTATGGAAAAGAAAGTGACCGAATAATAAGAAACGACTTGTATTAGTCGATGAAGCAACAAGGCTATAATAATACTATTAATTAACCAATTCAACAATTAAAGTTTACATCAATATATTATTGAAATAGAATAATTCATGAGAAAAGTTAGAATAAGTACTTCAGTTAAATCCTCCTGATTCCTATGCAAGAAAAACTCCTGATAAGCTTCAATGGCGGTCTTTTACTGGTTCCTTCACAAATTTCTTTGTGTCTTAGCTTTTGCTGTCCTGGTTCTTGGACAGGATCCACCAGGTTTGTGAATTCCAATATTCTTTTCATATCATGATGAGTTTCAACTTTATTTCCCCATATAATTATATTATCTAAAAAGGCATTTCGTTTGCCTCTCTTCTCTGTCAGGCTTTATCAACATTGATTGTGGTTTGCCTGCAAATTCTACCTCTCAAGATCCCAAAACAGGCCTAAACTACACTTCAGATTCACCTTTCGTTCAAACGGGCATACCTAAGACCATAGGACAAGAATATCTCGCCACCAACAACATTAAGCAACAGCTACAAACTCTTAGGAGCTTTCCTGAAGGTGACAGAAACTGCTACAGCGTAGAAGTTGTTAAAAATACTAAATATTTGATCAGAACTATTTTCCTGTATGGAAATTATGATGGCTTAAATAAGCTGCCAGCATTTGATCTGCATATTGGACCTAATAAATGGGAGACTGTGCAAATCCTGAACGCTTCCTTGTATTACTTTAAGGAGCTAATTCATGTTCCTACATTCAACAACATAAACGTATGTCTTGTAAAAACTGGCCCCTGGATACCATTCATATCAATATTAGAAATAAGGCCCTTGCAAAATGGATCGTACGCAACCGACTCAGGATCTCTGGCACTCTTCAATCGTGTGGACGTGGCTTCTCTAAGCAATCTAACGATCAGGTAAGCCACCTTGCAATCAGTTGGCAAATAAGCTGACTTAACTTTAATTTTATTTTTGAGTTGACTTATGTATTATCAATTCTAGGATGCATAGGAACTCCAACTAGTAGGCATTTATATTTTCGCATTGAAAATATTAGAAAATTTTTTAAATTAATTTTGAAATTATTTCTACAAATTTAAAAAATTAAAAACGTATTTTCATCTTGAAAAATATCTTTTCATTATTTTTTAAATAAGAAAGAAATAAATTTAAAAAAGATTCTATATTTTCTTAAATAGACAAAATAATTTATAATTATATTATCAATTGATTGTAATAAATAAAATTTTTCAATAATTTTAATATTTACATATTTTCACACGATTCTATTTCTTATATTTTTACAAAATACTTTTGGTTGTATAGTTTCTAAAACTTTTCCTGATTTCATTTTTCCATTTCCGTGCAACTTATTACGATGGATTTGTAGCAAACTTCAATAATCTTGTTACAACAAACTAAAGTTTTACCACTTATTTTTTTTATTTGTTAACCTTCTAGTTTATTATTCTAACAAGATAATGTCTGATTAGGTATCCAGATGATGTGTGTGATCGTTTTTGGTTTCCCTTTCATTTCATCCGAGGGGCAACAGAAATAAACACCACCGAAACAGTAACTGCCGGTTTTAATTATTTCCAGCCACCATCAACCGTGATGAAGAGCGCAAGTATACCAGCCAATGCTAGTGGACCTCTGACGCTCGATTTAATAACTCAGAAGAATGACTACCAGTTCTTTGTGTACATGCACTTTGCTGAAATTATAAAGCTTAAAGCTAACCAATCCCGTCAATTCAACATTTCCCTGAATGGAGAAAATTGGTATGGACCTGTTAGTCCTGCTTATTTGTACCCAACAACCGTGTATAGCACAACAGCCATCACCGGAGACAAATTTGAGTTTAGTTTCTTTAAAGTTGGAGGTTCAACTATTCCACCCCTTATTAATGCACTTGAAGTTTATTATCTAGTTGAACTTGCACAATCAGAAACAAACCAAGATGACGGTATGTTTTATTTACAGGATATGCAGCTTTTTTTTTTTTCTGTTTAAGTATTTAAGCATGCTGGATTTTGTATGCTGATAATGCTTGTGTATTTGTACTTTAAAACAATAGTTGATGCTATCATGAAAATCAAATCAACCTATAAAATAACAAGAAACTGGCAAGGAGATCCATGTTCTCCTAAGGATTATAAATGGCAAGGTCTTCATTGCAACTACAACGACACTGCTTCACCAGTAATCAATTCATTGTAAGTTGAGCTATCAAATTTTCTTTTGCAATTCTGTATCTCTCCTTGTTATGAATATCAATTATGAAACCTCAATCAGGGATTTGTCGTCGAGTGGGTTGACAGGGGAGATAGATCCTGATATATTCAATCTGAAATCGCTGGAAAATCTGTAATTTTTCTGATCACAGTTGGAATAATGAATTCCTGGAAAATGTATTTGTTAGCATGAAATTTGGTTCCAATTTCAATTGTAATGCCAGGGATTTATCAAACAACAATCTGACAGGACATGTGCCTGATTTTCTCTCTCAATTGCCCTTGAAAACCCTGTAAGTTGCTGATGACCTCAGAATAAGTTTTGGGACTGTTCTTTTTTCGCTTTTCTTCTTTTCACGATATTCTTGGGCAGAAACTTGGCAGGAAACAATCTGACAGGTTCGATTCCGGCGGCCCTTTTTAATAGACAGACAAGTGGTTCACTGTCCCTAAGGTATTGTTCACTTGAATCCACACGACCATTCATAAAGAGGAACATACTAAAATGCATTTAAATCATTGCTTCTAGTGTTAGCGGAAATCCACTGCTTTGTCCTTCAGTTTCCTGCAACAAACACAACAACAACAAGAAATGGGCAGTTCCAGTTGGGGTCTCTGTCACTGGGCTTTTTATTATTGTAGCAGGATTGGCAATCATTTTATGGAGGCGCAAAAGAAGAAAGCAGAATGGTAAAAAATAAGAAAGTGTTTACTATTTTTACTCTTGAACTTTGAGATGTGCAAGACCTAATTTGCAGTATCTAATTAAACTCGGTGAAATATCAGCATTTAGAAACATAGAAGGTCAAAGTGGGAGGGAACCTCTGGAGTTGAAAAAACGACAATTCACATACTCAGAGATCCTGCAGATTACTAATAATTTTCAGAGGGTTCTTGGTAAAGGAGGCTTTGGAACAGTTTACCATGGCTACTTGGATGATGTTGAAGTAGCAGTGAAGATGCTCTCTGCATCCTCAGCTCAAGGGTACAAAGAGTTCCAGGCAGAGGTACATTATTTATAAAATCCAATCTCTTAGTAAGCGACTTAATCATAAAAATGTATTCCCAGGACTATTTTACTTAATGTTAATGGGGTTCTTTCCATTACAGGTTAAACTTCTTTTGACAGTTCATCATAAGAACCTAACCTCACTTGTTGGATATTGCGATGAAAACACCAACCTGGGGCTCATCTATGAGTACATGGCTAATGGGAATCTAAAGAAACATCTCTTAGGTTTGCTATCTTGTACTTGAAACGTTCTGATGAAAAAATTCATTTAAGGTAAAAGAATTAGATTAGCTTATAAATCTCTTGTGGATGCAGACGGCAACTCAAACATCTTAAGTTGGCAGGGGAGACTTCAGATAGCCCTTGAGGCAGCACAAGGTTGGCAAGCTTGTGAGTTTTCAGAAAATATTAGTTATGGCAAAACAATTGGACTAATATAAGCAAAATTTTGAAATGTAGGATTGGAGTATCTTCATAATGGTTGCAAGCCACCGACTGTACATAGGGATGTGAAGACCACAAACATTTTATTGAACAATAAATTACAAGCAAAACTAGCTGATTTTGGCCTGTCAAGAATTTTCCCAGTTGAAGGTGGCTCTTATGTGTCAACCACTATTGTGGGCACTCCCGGCTACCTTGATCCTGAGTAAGTATCTGAGTCTGCTGGACTCCTGACAGACTCGCAAACATAAGCACATGAGAAAACATAACTAACTTTTATGATCTGATTTTGGTTTTGTCTCAGGTACTATGTGACCAGCCAGTTAACCGAGAAAAGTGATGTGTTCAGCTTTGGAGTTGTTCTGCTAGAGCTAATCACAAGCCAACCTGTCCTGTCGAAAACTAGAGAGAAGACTCATCTTAGTCAATGGGTTAGTTCCATTGTAGAAAATGGAGACATTAAAAGTGTCATAGACCCAAGAGTAGGGGAACAATTCGACATCAACTCACTGTGGAAAGTTGTTGAATTAGCAATGGCTTGTGTTTCTGCAACTTCTGCTGAAAGGCCACATATGAAGCAAGTGATGATGGAGTTGAATGAGTGTTTATCATCAGAGATGGCAAGAACAACGGATGAAGATAGCTCTCAATCAAAGAGTTCTGTTGAATTAATGACTGTTTCTGTGCACACCGGACAAACTCCGCTTGCAAGATAATCTTTTCCTTACAATCTCCAGAATACTTGAAGTTCATGCGGCTACCGAATCCCTGTGTCGTCAAATAAAAAACCAAGTGTGAAAAAAGCAAGTGTTGGATAAATGGAAGAGCCACCTATGTAAAAATTTTTAATAAAATACCAGTTCATCCTTTTGAAAGAAAGGTTTTTCAGCTTCCAAAGTAAATATCAAATGCTTTGATTTAAAGTAGATAAGGTTTTCTACATTTATCAACTAGTTCACAAAACTGTCAAATACTCCAACTAATGGCTTGATTCCTCTATTAGTGATTAAATGTACACTTGATTCCTCTAATTATACAGCTGTAAAACATGGATTTTTTTTATTCCATTCATCAGAGGAAGAAGCAGAGGAACCATGATAAAGAAGATTGATAGGAATGAGGAGGAAAGGTAGTTTTAGGGATTTGATTTTGCATTTTGTAGTAGTCACGTGGCAATATCACATGAACATGTATGTCCTTTCTCAGCTGAGGTGGAGTATGATGTGTCAATTCCGGTTGACAACATCATCAAAATTGAAGGAAATAAATCATGTAACATCCCTGTGTAATCAAAATTATTGTTTAATAATTGGAAAAATTATAAATTTGATGTCTCAACTTTTTTTGTGATTTTTTTATTTGAATGTCTGAACTTTTTTTTTATAATCAAATGTCTGAACTTTAAAAAAACATACCAATGTAGTGTCTCCGGCCAATTTAATATTGACTGGGTGCTCAGTCAGATCAAACGGGATCCACTTTTATCCCTATCATTAACCATGTCATTTGCCACAGGTGTTGTATTATTTAAAGGACAAAATTATCCTTATTCAGTCACTTTTATTATCTGCGGCGGAAGTTAATGTTAAGGTTATTTTGTTAATTTTTAATTTTTAATAAGGTTAATTTTGTCCTTTAAATAATGTAATACACGTGACACATGACATGACTAATAACTGGGATAAAAGTGGGTCATGTTTGATCTGACTCAGCACCCAGTCAACATTAAATTTGTTGGAGACACTACATTGGTATGCTTTTCTAAAGTTCAAACACTTGATTGTAAAAAAAAAAAAAATTCAGGCACTCAAATAGAAAAACCACAAAAGTATAAATTTTTCTTTAATAATTAAATGTGTGTCCGTAGATGCTTGATTTGATGCCAAACTAACAAGCACCAATATTTGAAGGTTCTTGAATTTGAGATGCCACATCTTCAATTGGTGTTCTTCTTCTCGTTTTATAACAAAAAAAAAATGTTTAATAATTAAATAAACACATATTAAAGTTATGAAATCAAAATGAAGTTAAGAGCAAAATTCAATACATACACATAAAGTTAACATGAATTGAAGGATTACACCAAACCACCAAAACTAACTAACCATCTCATGCTAGTTTAGTCAGCGTTAAGTTTTAACTACTTCAAAACTACTTCGAACTTGATTTATTTATTACCGAACCAAACTCAAATCAATTTCAAACTTTTCGCAAGTTGTTCATGATCCAGTTTAAACAAATTTAAAAAAATTAAAATTGTTAACTAAAAATTAAAATAAATTATTTACTACGGGGTGTTTGGTTTACCTGATTTGACCAGCAGATAGAGATTTGGTTTGAAAAAGTTGGGTAAAAAGTGTTTGGCAATTTTTTTTATATCAGTAGTTGATAGTTGATTAGCTCTCAATCAGCTGCTAATTTAATCAGCTTCAAATTGTAGCTTTTTTGAATCAGCTGACTCCAAATTTTTTATTTTTACAAAACTAACCTTATAACTTCGGCTATAGGTGTTGGGCTTGATGGCCAAATGTTGAGTGAAATTCCACCAAGTACCATTTGATGTGCAACGGAACATTATGTGCTATTGTTGGACTATTCCACTATATATTCTCTATTTAATATTTGGCATATTTGGTCAAAAAAATCCAAACATTTGCGACCTTTTGCAATCTAATCCCAATTTTTGGGTAAATTCTCCGGATGGTACCATAACTTTGTACTCGATTACAAAATGGTACCATTACTTTAATTTGTATCTTTTTGGTACCAAAACATCGATTTTAGTTGCACCGAGAAGTCCCAAAAACACAATCAGGCAAAATTTGATGATGTAGCAACCAGAAATGCCCCGTCAGCAGTCACATTGTATACCACATCGACAAATTGTTGCAACTTGTTTGATGTTTTGCTTTTCGGACCAGTTTAGAGAATTCTAAAATAATCCAATTCCAAACAAGCAGTATCATTAACTTAAGATTTTTTTTTTATTTTTTTTCACTTTTTATTTTTTTATTGCTGATGTGTCATACGATATGGCTGCTAACGGGGCATCTCTGGTTACCACGTCATCAAATTTGGCCTGATTGTGTGTTTGGGACTTCCCGGTGCAACTAAAATCGATATTTTAGTACCAAAAAGATACAAATTAAAGTAATGATACCATTTCGTAATCAAGCGCAAAGTTTTGGTATCGCTCAAACAATTTACCCCCCAACTTTTCAATTTTTGCAATAATATCCCAATTTCAAAATTTTTTTGCAATGTTAGCCATTATTGAATCTGGTCGAAATTGAATTGAAAATTGATGATGTGGTGTCTGAGTTGTCTTGCCAGCACACACGTAGCACACCAATTATTCTTACCTTGATTGGGAATTTGGTAGTAAGCAATTCTCGTATTGTTCACGTATTCCTTCTCCTTCGTCTGTGGCGCTGGAGCTAATACAACCATCGATCTTCTAAGTGGCGCTGACATTGATGATGACGGAATTATGTCTAAACTTTTCCTACCTACAGTGACCCTTTCCCTCTCCTCTCTGACAAAACTACTATGCCTTCTCCTATCATTATTATTGTTATTACTAAAGGAAAATCTTGGATTCTCAGCGACTAAAAATCCATCGTCATCTTCGTCAAGCTCAAATGGCAAAACTTGCTTGCTTCTAGTGATGTCGTTTTCACTGTGAGCAACTTTACGTGATCAAAAGTTGAAAACAACATTATGAACTTCATAGACTTTAGCTCTCCATTTTCCAACTGATTATGTTTTCTCCTTTCTTCTCCAGTTTGTTCTTCCTACTAATTCGGCTTTAGTGACGTCCATTCCAGGGTGGTAAATGCTCGTTTGAGTGCAGAATTCAGAAATTTTGAACTCACTCATTAGGCCTCTGGCATTTTCAAATGCTTCAAATATTTTTTGTTCGTCGTGGTTCAGCATAAGCAAAGAACCTAATGGAATGTTATGAGTTTGAATTCAAGGTAGATTGACAATGCAATTGAGATAATGCAACCAAAACCACACATAAAGGAGCCAAAAGTTTCCTCATTTCCAGCATATGTGCCAATGCCTATGAATTCCTTGAAGAGTGGATCTGGAAATTTATAAGATCCTCTTCCTGTTGGCAACTGTAGCTTGAGCTTTGTATCAGCAGAACCCAATCATCGTCATGTTGCGTCTGCTGTCCCTTTGTTGAATAATCTAAAGGAACTGAAAAATCTGCACTAGGAAGAGCGATACCATCAATTGCAAATTCTACTGAAGAAATTAGATGACTCAGAAAAAGAGGATTACCTACAGAGTATGTGCTTCAATTTCAGAGATGCCACCTTGTTCATCGCGGTTCAGCACAAGCAAAGAACTTGATGGAATGTTATGAGTTTGATCACTGTCTCCAAGGAAGAGAAAGCTTTAATCGGCGTGTTAGATTTTTAGGCCGTTGAAGCCTGCTAATGAAGTGTCCGCTCGGAGACAACCATCATATTTCCAAATCTTGTAAGTATGTCGATGCCATTTCGCCCAAGTGGACCGATGGTGAAGGCGAAGGAGAACTGAAGCAATTTTAGAGCTCCGACGACATAAAGCTTCCTAGAGAGGATTCCAGCCAGTAGAATTTTGAAGTGAGACGTCAGTGCCAGTAGCAGCAAGAGCACGAGCAGCAAATAAGTCATTTAATCGTACAACAAGATGAAGAGGATTTTCACGGTATGGAACATCTCTGCGGTCTAGAACGGTAGAGATCTGATCGACATCTCTACGGTCGGGTTTTTGGTTTTCAAATGGAAGCAACTTTTAAAGATGGAACATACATATGAAAATTGTTGTTCTTGAAATTCTAGCAATGTTGACAAGTTTATAACTTTGGTGGTTTAGAGAACTTTTTACTGAAATTGAAATTTTTTGTTCAGATTCTTTAGCAGCCAAGAGAATTGATTAATTCGTGGATAGAAATAGTTCTAACCAAGGTTGGCTGACGTGGATGACCCCCTTACCCTTTGGTGTGCTGGCAAGACAACTCAGGCGCCACATCATCAATTTTCAATTCAATTTTGACTACATTCAATAATGGCTAACATTGCAAAATATTTTTTAAACTAGGACAGTATTGTAAAAATTAAAAAGTTGGGATTAGATTGCAAAAGGTCGTAATGGTTTGGATTTTTTTAACCAATAAGCTTTAATATTTTTCTCAATTTTTTTGCCTAGTGAAAAAAATTCAAAATTTTGTGATGTTTTATAATCTTATTTCAATTTTTTAATTTTAATAAAAATATGTTCATCATATTAATTATAGTACAAATAGGTTTTTAGTTAAAATTAAATAGAAAATATTGATATGATATTGATAAAATGTCGAATATATTCTTATATTGTTCAAAAAAATATATTTCAAAAATTAAACAATATTATTTTACACTTATTAAAAAATTATGAATTTAATATTATTATTATTATTATTATTATTATTATTTTGTTGTAGTAGTAAAATTTAATATTTTTTTAAGTTTGTTTGTATAAAATAAATAAATTATGTCTAGAATAGTCATTTTATATGCTAACCAAAACAGTTCACATGAATTTTACCAAATACTATTACAACACAGCTAACAGTCATCAGATATCAGCTAACAACTAACAGCTATCAGCTGACAAAATATTTAAACCAAATAGACCCTAAATAAATTATAACATATTTAATAACAAATTTTTTTATATTTAATATAAATAAAAATTCATATATTATAACTAATATCAAACTAATAATATATTAAAACCATGAGATAGCTCATGAATTTTAATTCAAATTTGTTAACGAGTTTTGCATAGTTAAAACTTAATTCATTTATTAATATTTTAATATCAAAATTTGAACAAATTTTTATCGAGTTAAATTTTAAATATCCGTTCCGTAATTTGATTCTTTTACAGTTTTATTAGTTATTCTCTAACTAAGGGGAAAGACAACAAGAGGGCTTGCTTGGCGTGCTAACCTTAAATTAGACAATAAAAAAATGCTTGTCAAATCTAATGTCTCTCTCCCCGCCAATTTCCTCACCTGAAATCCTTGACTCGTTCTCCTTCTCATTACTAAATCTCAATATATGTCTCTATACTTAGATGAACAAGTAAAAATTATTCAATTAGTAATGTGACCCAGTGAAGTATAACCAAACAAAGTGGTGAAAATACTACCAAATGTATTTAATTGACACAATAATTATTATATTTATTTTCTTTTTATTAATAAAAAGGTCACATGACTTAATATTTGATGAATTAAACAATATCAGTATTTGAAAATAATTTTACAATTTTAACGAACTTCTATATTTTTTTTGAAAAACGTAATCACCAGACTGTTGCGATATGAAACTAATAATGAAGAAGTAAATAAACAGGACAGAAGGAGAAAAAGAGAAGAAGGGAAGATTGAAGAAGAGAATCAAGAATTTGGGGAAGAAGAGATAATTAAGGACATACATGATTGGTTATATCTTTTGGAATTATATATTAAATTACCATTCCTTATCTACTAACTCTAATAACAACAGTATATTCAATTATACAAAAACTCATCTCATTAATTATTTACATCTTGACTAATTATGCTGACTTTTATGATTCCATTTAGTTTCAACTTTGCTGCTGCTACAATGTTTGATGAATCAGTCCTAATGCTTACTGTGTATATTATCTTTTATAATTAACTTGTAATTTTGTGTTCTTTTTGTGGTTCCATGACTAAGAGCCACATTCTTTTCCTCCTCGCTCTTGTCAACTCTTTTAAAAGCAAACAAAGGATAGCTCTTCCCCCAGATTCAGCTTCACTCTATACAACTCTTCCCCCAGATTCAACTTCACTCTATACAATATTACAAAGATTTGAATTGGAAATTTCCTTGCAAACATCCCAAGCATTAACAGGCTTTTCACACAAACTGAATTTATTCTTAAATAATATTGTCATCATTTTATTGACTAAGTCTCTACTTATACCATCATCATCATCATCATCATCATCATCATCATCCTACGATGTTGGTAGTATAAATCACGAGACCAAAACTTATATGTGCACCCTATGCTAAGCACAAAGAAAAGAAGTATCACTAATTGGAATGGAGATGTTATTTCAATTCTGTTCAATATTTACTGTTGTTGTATTACTCACTATTCCAATCAATTGCCAAGATCAAGCAGGTATTTAGATCTCAACTTTTCTTTTATTATCACTTTCAGTTC
>CATIWM010390669.1:0-29876 GCA_949671775.1 Mallotus repandus
CAACTCATGATCAAGAACATATATAAAGATTACCAAGTGGATAGCAAACTCTCTTGTTGAATATAAAAATGTGCATAAATCAAGACTCACAAAGAAAGAAAACAAGCAAGACAACTCTTTAATTAGAATTACCTTTAACAAGACACAAATTTTTATTTATTTTTTATTTTTTTACTTTTGTTTGTTGACATTCCTATCGTCAGAATTCCCTTGCCTTTCCCGCACTACTCAGTGTGGAAAAGGTCATTTCAGGATACTTGTACTCTTTTAAGGGCATTGAAGTAAAGAAACATCTATAAATTTGAATAAAAGATTTCAGCTCCATTCCACAGCAAATTTACATTTTTTTTAAAAGAATTCCAACGACTCAAGCTATCCAGCTCGCAACTTCTTTAATTCCTCTAAAATTATGTACATTTACACATTCAAAAAGAGAGTAAGCATTAGATTCATTAAAGTATAAAAAATATTTCCTTAACCACAAATTGCTATAGTGCTTAAAAGACTCAAATCAAACATTAAATGGAGATTAAATCAACTAATCAAGAAAAGTAAACCAATGTGCTAAGCTCATGAGATTGATAAGTTGCAAGCATTAAAGTTGTGGGGAGAATTGATTATATTTCTATCCTATGCATGAATATAATGCAATAAAACACAATACAATAAATTGAGATAAATTAAAATAAAATAAAAACACATCAAATGCAAAATAAAACACATGAATTTCCAATATGCAACATGCACCCCCCCACACTTAAATTTTACATTGCCCTTAATGTGAAATGTAAATGTGACACACAAAATAATTAAACATTAAAAAGAAAATTAAATAAATAACTAAATAAAGAGAAGGAAAAACTCCCCTAAGATGGTGATTGTGGTGAAGAAGGAGGTGTTGGCGAAGGCACTTGTAGCCCCGACAATTAAATGTAGTTCAGAAGCTTGAAATTGTGATAGTGTATCTCTTTTCCCAAAAAATCAAGTTGATAATCTATTTCATCATGTTGATAATCTATTTTCTTCACCATTACTTCTAACTTATCATCCATTTTCTTTTCCATGGCCTCTGACTTTGCCAAGACTCTTTGCCTACCACTGTTGTCATTTTTAATAAAATGATCTTCATCTTCATGGGTGTTTTCCTCCAGAATGGGAATTGGTGCTCAATTTTGTATTGTATGTCATAAATGATAGCATTTACGAGTATCAGGTGCCCGCAACTCATCTTAACATGCAGTGATCTTAGCATGAAACAAAAGATAACAGTGCAATGTGCCCACTTTTATAAGGAACATGTTAGTAGTAGATGGATTGAAAGCACTAAAATGCAGAGCAAGACCGATGACAATATAACCCATAGAAATGGTGACATGAGATGATTTCATAATATTCCAGAAACTATGAAATATAAAATATGTGGTAGAGATTTTAGTTTTGGAATGCATGCACCATAATATAGATAACTCTGGGGTTGGCACTTTATTTCCTACAGTTTTTCCAAAAATTACATAGCACATAAATTTATGAATGATTAAATACCGGCGATCGGTAATTAACCCATTAGGTGTAATATGTGCACCCCTAAAATCATCATCCCCTAAAATTTAATGCCAAAAAGCTTTGAGATCACAAGTTTTAGGGGGATGATAAATGCCATTCTCAGAAAAACCAAACACTTGATGCATGATTTCATAATTGCCATGATAATCTTTACCAAATAATCTAAAACCCAAATGCTTATCATTCTCTGCAATCTAATGTAAAGTGTTAAAGAACTCAAGTGTGACTTCTCTATAAGTGTCGAATCATGTAAAAACAAATTTAGACCACCCTAATCTACCACATAATCTATATATATCATCCTTAATGCCCAATTTACTCAAAATATCATTCTCAAAATATTTGTAAGTGGAAATTTTTCTTAAGGCAAAAATTGCATACCTTTTACCTTCTTCATGAGTTTTGATGGGAAATGGAGCACTATACTCTTGGGCAAGGTCAATTACCTCTTCATCTTCAATTATATTCTTCCCATTGCTTGTGCCTTCCATAGAACTCCTAGCTCTCTTTACTGCATCTTTGGTTCTTGGTATTATGACAGAGAGAAAGTAAAATAACAATGAAAGAAATTGTGGTGAGAAAATGAAATGGTGAATGGGTAATGCAAAGTGAAGAATAAAATTGAAAAGAGTTTAAAGGGGAAATTGAAGAAATTAGGGATTTGAAAGGAAAAAAAGGAAATTGGGAAAGAGAACGTGAATAATAAGAAAAGGAAGAGGCTGGGCTGTTTAACTCTTTTTTTTATATATAAAAAAATGCTGCAATAGCAGCTGGCCTTCGATGGTTACAGTGTGCTAAAAGGGCTTGAGAATTTAGCAGAGATGCGATAGCAGTGGAGTTGCTATGGTGACCTTGGTCTTGCACAAACAATTTTAATTGATTATTTTTCTGTCAAACCTGAAAGAAAACACAAACACACTTATTAAACTTATTAAGAATTCCAAGACCTCATAAAAACACGTCACACAAGGAAAATAAATAATAATAATAATAAAAAGTGAAATGAAATAAAGTGCTAATTTTTAGGTCTATTGCATGACCAAAACCAGAATTGTTCACTGAGGTTGATGAAGGAAAAGAGTTTCCTTCTCACTGGGCATAAGTCCTCTTTGATATACTTTGCACCTCTGTCCATTTACTCGAAAACACTCTCCCTTAGAATTGATGAGTTCAAGTGCACCATGAGAGAAGACTTGTTGCACCTTGAATGGACCACTCCACCTCGATCTCAATTTACCTAGAAATAACTTTAGTCTAGAATTGAATAAAAGAACAAGGTCACCAACTTTGAATTCTTTCTTGAGAATATGAGCATCTTTCCATCGTTTTGTTTTGTCTTTGAAAGCTTGGTGTTCTCATATGCTTGAAATCGAAACTCATCCAACTCATTGAGCTGTAACAAATGTTTTTCACCTGCTACCTTCATATCAAAGTTTAGTGCCTTAATGGCCCAATAAGCTTGACGTTCAAGCTCCACCAGCAAATGACAAGCTTTCCAAAAAACTAATCGGTAAGGAGACATACCAATCGGAGTTTTAAATGCTTTGTGGTATGCCCATAAAGCATCATCCAATTTAGATGCCCAATCTTTCCTCGAAGAGCCCACTGTTTTCTCCAAAATTTTCTTTATTTTCATGTTAGTAACCTCTACTTGACCGCTGGTTTGAGGGTGATATGGGGTAGCAACTTTGTGGTGAAATCCATACCTCTTGAGTAGTAGCTCAAACTGTTTGTTGCAAAAGTGTGAGCCTCCATCACTAATCACAGCTCGAGGTACTCCAAATCTGCTGAATAATTTCTTAAAAAATCTCATCACTACTTTAGCATCATTTGTAGGTGAAGGAATGGCTTCCACCCATTTAGACACATAGTCTACCCCAACCAAGATATATTGTTCCTAAAAGATGATAGAAAGGGACCCATAAAATCCAATCCCCTAACGTAAAAAATCTCCACTTCTTGAATTGATGTGAGTGGCATTTCATGTCTCTTAGAAATACTTCCTGTATGTTGGCATTTATCTCAATGAAGTACATACTTTCTTGCATCCTTGAACAATGTAGGCCAAAAGAAACCACACTCTAATACTTTAGTAGCTGTTTTAGTTGCACCATAGTGACCTCTATAAATTGAGTCATGACACTGAGAGAGAATATTATGCACCTCTGAATCAAGAATGCAACGCCTAATCAACCCATCTCCCCCAATTTTGTAAAGGAAAGGCTCCTCATATAAATATTGTTTGACTTCATATAAAAACTTCTTCTTTTGCTGATAAGAATGCTCATCAGGCAAAACACCACCTGCCAAATAATTAGCAAAGTCAGTAAACCAAGGAGTAATAAAATGATGCAAAGCTAAAATAAACTCATTAGGGAAACTATCATTAATGGATAGTTGTTTGATGTCATCTTTATGTCTCTCCAATCTGGACAAATGGTCTGCAACTACATTTTCTGATCCTTTTTTTATCTCTAATCTCCAAATCAAATTCTTGTAGCAATAGCACCCATCGAATAAGTCGAGGCTTGGCATCTTTCTTGGCAAGAAGGTATTTGATGGCTGAATGGTCAGTGTATATAATAACCTTTGAACCAAGGAAGTAAAACCTGAATTTGTCAACAGCAAAAACCTTCACAAGTATTTCTTTCTCAGTTGTGGTGTAATTCAATTGGGCCTCTATAAGAGATCTACTTGCATAATATATAACATGAAGCTTGTTGTCTTTCCTCTGACCAAGCACCACCCCCATAGCATGGTCGCGTGCATCGCACATGATCTCAAAAGGAAGTGCTCGATCCAAAGGTGAAATAATTGGTATTGAAACCAAAGCCTCCTTCAACTTATTAAAAGCATTTAAACAATCATTATTAAATATAAGAGGAGCATCTTTAACTAACAATTGGGTTAAAGGCTTAGCAATTAAAGAAATTTTTTTATGAAACGCCTATAAAAACCCGTATGTCCTAGAAATCCTCAAACTCCTTTGACTATTGTTGGAGGTCGTAGCCTCTCGATAATTTATTTTTTAGCTCAATCTACCTCGATCCCTGCACTTGAAATCTTATAACCAAGGACTATCCCTTCCTCTACCATAAAATGACATTTTTCCTAATTAAGAACAAGGTTAGCCTCTTCACATCTCTTCAAGACATTGTTAAGGTTAGCTAGACACAAATCGAAAGAATCACCAAAAATAGAAAAATCATCCATGAATACCTCCATAATATCCTCCACCATAAGAGAATATTGCTATCATACACCTCTAGAAAGTAGCATGAGCATTATGTAATCCAAATGGCATTCGCCGATAAGCAAAAGTGCCATAAGGACATTTAAAAGTTGTTTTATCTTGATCCTCAGGAAAAATAAAAATTTGGTTGTACCAAAAATATCCATAAAGAAAACAATAAAAAGCATGACCTGCAATTCTTTCTAACATTTGGTCAATAAAAGGGAGGGGAAAGTGATCTTTTTTAGTGGCGTTATTTAACTTTCTATAGTCAATACACACTCGCCACCCATAAACTATTCTTTTGGAGATCAACTCACCCTCTTCATTCTCTATCACTGTCATCCCACTCTTTTAAGGCACACACTGAATTGGACTCACCCAATCACTATCAAAAATAGGATAAATGATAACTGCATCCAAAAGTTTAACAATTTCTTTTTTCACTACTTCTTTCATGTTTGGGTTACGTCTCCTTTGTCTCTCAGCTGTAGGTCTATGTCCCTCCTCGATATGAATTCTATGCATGACAATAGAGGGACTAATTCCCTTTATGTCAGAGATTTGCCATTTTAAGGCTCGACTCTGCCTTTCACTACTTTACACACCCTTTTTCTCTTGTTCAATGGTCAATTTATTTAAAATGATAATGGGTAATGTGTTGTTATCACTAAAAAATGTATACCTCAAATGGTTGGGCAAAGGCTTAAGTTTAAGTTTTGGTGGTTTTTCTATAGAAGGAGGTGTGGGATTATCACTTCTCACTAAAAGTTCAGGTTTTGTGAAAGTGTGCTCTTCTTCGTTTTCACTCTCTAACGTCACATCTTTTTGCTCATCATCCTCACTCCCCATTAAAGAAAAATTCACATATTTTACAAACTCATCAATAGCAACAATTTTCATGTAAGTTTTATCCTCTAAAGGGTATTTTATTAGTTTTGACATGAAAAAATCAACTTTCTCATCTCCTACCCTTAGAGTTAACTTACCCTCATGCACATCAATCAAAGCTTACCAGTGTTTAAGAAAGGTTTACCCAAAATTAAAGGACAAGTTCTATTTGCCTCAAAATCTAAAACAATAAAGTCAACAGTAAATATAAACTTATCTACCTTTACTAACACGTCTTCAATCATACCATATGACTTCTTAATTGAGTGATCTGCCAACTGTAGTGACATGTTGGTGGGCTTCACATCTCCTAATCCTAAGTTCCTGAAAATAGAAAGAGGCAGTAGATTAATACTAGCTCTTAAATCGCAAAGACATCTAGGAAATTCACTAGTGCCAATAATACAAGGAATAATAAAACTCCCTGGATCCTTCAATTTAGCAGGAATTTTCCTTGAGATAATCGAACTGCCTATCTATGTTAGGGGTACTATCTCATGATCATCCTATCTGCATTTTTTTATAATCAAAACTTTCAAAAACTTGGCATAGTTCGACATCTGTACAAGTGCTTTAGAAAGAGGAATATTAATCTGCAACTTCTTAAAGATTTCCAAAAATTTGGAAAATTGCTTCTTGTCCTTCTGTTTCTTCAACCTTTGAGGGAAGGTAGTTTAGGCACAAAAGACGATGGTGCAGATTTGGGAATCTTTTTTTGCTCTATTTTGCTGTCCTCTTTTGCCTCATCTTCTTCCATGACATACTGGTTCTCATCTTTCTTCTCATCTTCTTTGAAAATTTCAGCTCGTGTTTTCAATTCCTTGCCACACCTTAAAGTGATAGCTTTCAATTCCTTGGGATTTGACTCTGTAGTACTTGGAAGATTTTCTTGTGCTCTTGTTCCCATGGCATTAGTAAGCTGTCTAAGTTGCACCATGATGTTATGAATTAAAGAAGAGTGATTCTTTGCAATATAATCAAACTTCGCCTCCATTCTCTTTTGGTTCTTCTCATGGCTAGACAACTTATTTGTGATGGCATCTTGAAATTTATCTAGTTTATTTTCCACAGATGCCATCCTATCTTGTAGTGGGTGACGAAATCCTTGTGGTGCTTGTTGTCTTTACAAGTTGTTATTGTTGTGGGGGAAGTTTAGTGCAGCCACATTATTATTGTTACTCCATGAAAAATTTGGGTGATTTTTTCACCCTGGATTATAAGTGTTAGAGTAGGGATTATTGGCTTACCTCCTTTGAAATTGATTGCTAAAATTAACTTGCTCTTGATATCCATCTCCCACTATACCTACATCAAAAACACTAATTCATTATTAGAGTAACCCAACAAATTATAACTTTCACAGGGGCTGGATTATTTTTATTAGTAAGGTTGTCAAGTTGCTTTGTCAAAGCAGTAATCTGAGCTTGAAGGGCTGTCACTATGTCTACCCCAATTCTGCCTCCTTGCCTTAGTGGGTTTTGATGCTCTGATGGCTAAAGACAGTTATTATTTGCCATCTCTTCCAAAAGTGAAAATGATGCCTCAACTGTTTTCCACATCAAAGAACCTCCAGCTGCTGCATCAATGGTGTCTCTAGTGGATCAAGTAACACCATTATAAAAAGTTCTTATGAGCACATCCCTTGGCAAACCATGATGAGGATAGCTCCTTAACAACTCTTTGAATCTTTCCCATGGGTCATTTAAGGATTCCATCTCAAACTGTTGAAAGGTGGTGATATCCTTGATAATTTTTATTGTTTTAAAGGTGGGAAATATTTTGCCAGAAAAGCTTTTGCCAATAGATCCCATGTAGTGATTAAAGCTGGTGGCTATGAGTTCAACCACACTTTGGCCCTGTCCTTCAGTGTAAAGGGAAAAAGCCTTAGGCGTATAGCATCATCTGACACCCCATTGTACTTAAATGTGTCGCATACCTCCAGAAAATTAGCAATATGAGCATTAGGATCTTCATTTGGCAAGCCATAAAATTGAACACTTGATTGGATCATTTGAAGTAAGGTCAGTTTAATCTCAAAATTGTTGGCGTTAATTGTTGGCCTTGCAATACTTTATCGTGTACCATCTAGACCTGGCATGGCAAAATCCAATTGTGTTCTTTCTTCTTCCCGTTGTTCTACCATGGTACTCGATGCCACTAGAGAATGCCTCCTATTCTCTCTTTCAAACCGTGTAAGTTCTGGAATAAAAATGAGAGTATTTGTCCCTGTTCTTTGAGTATTATGCATACACAAAAAAATTAATTAAAATAAAATAAATAATAATAGAAAACAAACAAATAAATAAATATCAAAATTTAAAATAGAAATAACTTAAATCAAGTAAAACAAAATCAATTATGTTGTTAAACTTATTGAATCCTTGGCAACGGTGCCAAAAACTTGATTGAATCTCGCAAGTATACGAGTTCGTCAAGTAATATAGAATAAGTACAAGTCGATCCCACAAGGATTGAATGTTTATCCAACTAATAATTCTGTTTTTAACTTGTTTAAGAATCAAATATTAAGTGAATTATAATTGCTAAATTTTAGTAGTCAAAATGCAACTAAATAATAAAATCAATTAATTTAAATTATGCAAATAAATTTTAACAAGCAAATGATAGAATGATGTTAATGATTGTATCACTATATTTTAATTTAGTTGATTACAAGAAATTAGTCATCTTTCTATTACAATTCTTGGAGTTTCGAAGGTAGTAATTAATCTTTCTCAAGTAAAAATTACTTAATTTATTTCTATCAATTGAAAAGACTTCAATTAACTCTCATTTAATTAAAATCTAATCAAGTTTGGTAAATAAATCATGAAACACATCCAATTAGAATTGACATGAATTAAGCTATCTCTAGACTTAAATTAAATCAACAAGCATTCATATTTCTACCAAGATTAATATTCCTCAATAATTAACCTTAATTAAAAATCAATTATGAATGGCCAAATCATAAACAATTAAGCTTAATGAATGCTTAATGCAATTTAAAAGAAAAACTAATATATAAATCAACTTAAATTAAAATAAGTTCCATAATCCCCAACATAAATAAAATTAACTAAACATAATATTTATCATATTTAATTCAAAAATGAAATACATTAAGAACTTAGAAAAATAAATAAGAGAGAAAGAAAAACCACTTGCTCTCCAGTTCTTGTTGGAAACTCTTCTAGCCTTCTTCTCTAGCAGTCTTTTTTTTTCTTCTTCACATCCTACTGCCTTATGTCTCTGCGTATGTCTCCAGCTCTCTTCAATTCATTTCTTCTCTTCTATACATCTTCCACTCTTTCCCTTTTCCCCATGCTTTCATCATTGCTTATTCCTTTCTTTTTTATATTTTCTTCATAATTGCTTGTCTCCTTCCATCATTGCCCTTTTTCTTCCTACTTAATTTTGTCTCCTGATCCTTTTATGCTTCTTCGTGTCCTCCTTTGTCTATCTCCAACTCTACTTTTTCTCTTATTTTATGTCTCCATAATTATGTCTACTCAAGTATGTTTTTTTTTTCCATAATTATGTCTCCACTCCATAATTCCTTATTTTATCCAAATCTGCAATGACATCTCCATTCCAAAAAAAAAAAAAAAAAACAAATTAAAACGTAAAAGAGTAAACCAATTCCACTAAAAAACTCTTAAAATATGCATTTAAACATACTTAAAAACTACTACTACTAAAATATAATCAACAAGTTATGTTAACTGCTTCCGCCCAAAAGTATAATAGCAAATTATACTTATGAAGCATTGTTCTAGCCATTTCCATAAGAGTTCGATTTTTTCTTTTAAATACCCTATTTTGTTGAGGAGTTCTAGGAGATAAAAACGTATGTGAAAAGCTATTTTCATTACAAAAGATTTTAAAAAATTCATTTTCAAATTTGGTTCCATGATCACTTTTAATTGAAGAAATGCAAAAACTTTTTTCTTTTTGAACTCTTTTTGCAAAATTTTCAAAAGCTTTAAAGACATCATTCTTATGAGCAAGGAAGCACACCCAAGTGAATCTAGAGTAGTCATCAATTAATACATATGAATAATGCATTCCACCGAGACTAGCAACTCTAGTTGGACCAAGCAAATCCATATGTATAAGTTCAAGTGGACTAGAGGTTGATATAACATTTTTGAGCTTAAATGAAGACTTGGATTATTTTCCTTTTAACATGCATCACCATGTTTATCCTTAGTGAATTCAAGTTTTGGTAAACCAATCACAAGTTTATGTTTACAAAGATCATTCAATAGCTCAAAATTTGCATATCCTAACCTTCTATGCCATGTCTATGTGTCATGAAAAATAGACATCAAGCATTTAATATCTTTGTTTTCAATTTTATTCTAATCAATAACATAAATATTATATACTCTTTCACCACTAAAAATTACTTTGTCTTCATCAAGGCTACTAACAAAGCAATTTTTTGGATAGAAAGAGGCTTTATTTCCCATATCATATAATTGACTTATACTAAGCAAATTATGTTTAAGACCATCAACAAACAATATATGATGTATAGATAAGGATTAAGGATTACCAATTTCTCCAATGCCAATAATCTTTCCTTTTGCATTGTCCCCGCAAGTAACATGTCCTCTATCCTTAGCATCAAGCTTGTTGAATTGCTCTTTGTCTCTGGTCATGTGTCTTGAACATCCACTATCAAGATACCATTTACTTTTTTTTATTGTGGACTTTAAGCACACCTACAAAATATAATTTACTCATTCTTTTGAACCTAAACCTTTCTTGGTCTAGGTTGGTTAGTCTCAAGATAATCCAAAGGAAGCAAGTTTAAATGCAATCTTCTATAAAAGTACACATTGCTTGAGTGACCTTTGGTCATGCAATAAAAACACTCAACATTGGCAAATTTATTTTTCCTAGGATGATATGCTTTCTTAGTGTGTGAAATATGCCTTGTGTGTTGTAGTGGTGAATGCTTCCTAAAGTTCTTTTGAGTCATAGTGTGAGACATATATTGACAGTGATAATGTGTATTTCGATAGGTTTGTGCAACATGTTTATATATATTGTGTTGTGTAACATGCTTAGGAGTATTGTGTCTAGTATACATGTAAGCATGTTTGGGTTAAAGTGCTCTTGTTTGAGCTTTGTCTCTTTATGTTAATGGAGGTTGAGTCTTATGAGACCTTCCCTTATTATTTAACACATGAGACCTTCTAGCTTTGAAAGCTTTAGTCTTATTTTTGGATGTGGATGTAATAGAACCATGTGATGCTTTAACATAATTAATGTGTGATGATTATGAGGGAGTCATTCCATTTTTGTATCCAATTCCATGAGTATGTCCATGAAATTTTGAGAGTCAAAAAGACTATCTAAAGACTATCTAAAGTCTCTTTTCCTCCTTGGAATTTAAAAATGGAATTCTTTAACTCTAAGACTTCTTTAGAAAGTTTATGATTTTCATCATTTGCTTTCTTAAGTTGGTCTTCTAAAGAACTTGAACATTCCAAATCACTTGCAAGTTTTTCATTTGATTTAACAAGTTTAGAAAAATCATTTTTCAAGTTTTTGAATTCCTCAGATAAGCTAGTAAACTTATACTTGTATAACTTTTTCCTAGAAAGTAAGATAGTATATTTATGCATAAGTTTGTTCACAATAGAGTTCTCATCATCATCATCATCAACAACATTATCAACATCATCATATTCACAATAATCATCACAAGATGAGTTAGAAATAGATGGTACCTTATTTTTATCCTTAAGAGCCATGAAGCAAAGGTTGGTCATTTCTTGTTGTTCCTCTTCTCTTTCAAATTCGGAGGAGTCATCCCAAGTAGCCTTGAAAGATTTTTTTTATCCTTTGCTCCCTTGTTCTTGAATTTGAGTTTGGGACACTCACTTCGAATGTGACTCGGTTTCTTGCATTCATAGTAAGTAACTTATTTGACTTTCTTCTTATCATCTCCTTCATACCTTTTATTGTCTCTTGTTCTTGAGGAGTGTTGTTTTCTCAAGAACTTCTTGAAGTTTCTTGTGAGCATGGAAATTTCATCATCTTCATCACCAAAATCTTCAATGTTTTCTTCTTCATTATCATTTTGCAAAGCTTTTAGTGCAATGCTTTTCTTCTTGCCTTCCTTCTCTTCTTGCTCTTCACCTCTTTGCTTTACTGTAAGCTTATGGGTAAGAAGCTTTCAAATAAGCACATCGGTTGAGAGAGTTGAGAGGTCTTGAGCTTCCTCAATTAAAGTAACTTGAGATTCCCAATCCTTCTTATGTAGGATTCTTAGAATCTTGTTGTTTACTTCTTCCTTAGAAAAATGTTTTCCAAGTTTCTTAAGAGTTGTGAGAAGAGCTATGAGACGGTTTGTCATCTCCGTGATAGATTCATATGGCTTCATTTTGAAGAGTTCATACTCATACATGTGGAGTTGAACCTTTTTGCTTCTAACTTGTACATTGCCATCATAATGGTTTTCCAAGGTCTCCCACATTTTCTTAGTAGAAATACAACGCTGAAGCTTGCTACTTTCTTCTCTTATCATGGAGGATGCTATAGTGATCATAACCTTTTTTTTCTTGATATTTTCTTCCTTTTGATCATTATTCTATTCTTCTCTTGAAAGAATAGTGACTACACCATCTTTGGTAGTTTTAGGAGGTTCCCATCCTTTTAGGACACTTTCCTAATGTCTAGATTCATTATCTAGATATAGCTCCATTTTGAATTTCTAATTTGGATAATCACTACCATCAAAGAAAGGCCTAAGAGAGGAGGAGTTTTGATTTTCACTTCCCATGATCTTGTATTTTAGCAATGAAATTCTTAGAATTCAAGGTTTGATACTAAATGAAAAAGCCCTAAAAGAGGGGGGAGGGGGGGTAAATAGGACTACAGAAAAAAATCAAAACTTAAAAACAAATAAACAAGAATTGAAAGAATATTGAGAAGGAAGAATGATGAACACAAGAATTTAAGGAGTTCAGATTCTCAATAATCCTATGTCTCAACCTAATTTATCCCCAAGTTAAGATTTTCAATCACCCACAATCTTATTCATAAGATTGAGTATACATAAGAGTTTAAGGCTCACTTTTATAACCTTACATACAAGAGTTTCAAGAATCACTCTAAAACCAATTCCCAAGTGTTTTAATGGCTAAATACTTAAACCAATTCCGTTAGAATAGAATCTCACTTCCCTTCTAATCTATTCCAAGACTTAGACAAAGTAGAAATTCTATTTCTAACACACAACCAACTCTCACAAGAGTTAATGAAACTAAGAATGAATAAATTGAAAGTTTGAGAACTTTTATGAATGTTAAGATAGAGAATTTGAATAAACAAATATCTTAACCTCATTTTAGCTCTAGAAGGTATTTATATAGATAAAAACTAAAAAATATAGTTGTTGGATGTATCAAATAAGTCTCTAATGTCTATAATTGATTTTTGAATGATCTTGGACTTTTTGTAGCTAAAATGATGCTCATGGTCGTAAGGAGGAAGCTCTGGCTCGTAAGGAGGAAAGAATAAGTCGTTGCCTTTGAAAATATGTCAAAAATGACCGTTTGAAGCTATTAGGAGGATGCTCATAAGCTGCTCATAACTGCTCATGATAGTGAGCATCATTGCCTAAAACACTCACAAAGGCACAAAAAGGATGCTACAAGAGGCTGCTCGTGAGGTGCTCGTGAGCGGCACTGAAGAAGATCGAATCAGCCTTACTTTTTTGCAATAAAGTTATAGATATTTATGTTATATTTCCATAGCACTTTGAATCACCTCAATTGGACATCTTTAACTCAATATATTGTTGAAATACTAAGAGCTGTTCAACCTAAAATGAAAGCTATATATACTGACTTCGACTCAAGATTTGCATATCTAAATGAGTTTGGATTTTGACAAGTAAGATCAATTAAGAAAACTTAAGATGTCTACTTCAAATGTTAAGAAGACAACTTTCTCATTATAAAGCTTTAAGGATGTCAAATAGCCTCATTGTATCTCAAAGGTCGAATTAGCCCAAAAGCATGCTTATCAAATTCCCGGTCGTGACCATACTTGAATTGAGCCCTAACTTATACACACTTAAGAAAAAAAATTAAATGCTCAAAATTAAGTTTGTTAAGATCAAAATCAAGATTGATTATTGTTAAAATCAACACATGGCGTTACAGATTTAGCTCCTTCTTGGTGGGACTTGGCTCCCACTTTCTGTGATTCTTTTATCTGTAATGATTTTAATGGGCAATTAGTTTATAGGTTTTGTTAGTTGGTTTTAGCTCAGTATAAGCTAGTGTTTTTGGTTTTGGCTTGCAACAACTTTTGTTGTTGGATTCTTTTTATATTACTCTATTTTATTTTTAATTTCATTTCTCTTATCGAAAAAAGCGTGATGCAAATGCTATGATGGTGTCAACCTAGTTGAGATTCTCGGTGCGTTTGCTGATTTCTTAACTCTAAATTTTTAGTAAAAAAAAAGATAAATTCAAAAACACAAGAAAAAGGAACGTAAAACTTAAAAAAAATTCATGTTGTTAAAATACGAAAAGTGAAAAAAAAGCCAATCATATATTTTTAAATAATTAAGTCAAAATTGCTGTAATTTTTCCTTATATATATATCCTCAAAAATTAATTGCACTCCATGTATAATGGAGGACAAAAATAGGCTAAAACCTTTTTTAGGTCCCTCAACTTATTAATTTTATTTCAATAGGTCCTTATTTTTTTATTGCCTTTAATTGGATCCTCAAAATTCAATTTTCATAAACATTATATCCTTAAGTTAACTTCCGTTAAAATTGAACCTTTTTGCCGTTAAATACTATTCTTTTTTGAAGATAATAACTGAAAAGTTCTAGAATTTAGCAGTAACAAATATGTAGAAAATGGTGTTAAAAAAAATTAAAGATGTAGAAAATGAATTCAACACTACCCATAAATAAGCTCACCTCATATCTGATAGTCTTTACGTCAGTTCAACTTTCATTTTCCTTGTCTTCAAATCAATCTCATTTTCTTTTTCTTCTTCTTTATCATCATCATCTTTGCTCTTCATAATTTCAATTTTTTTATTATTTCAAATCTCTCAATTTTTCTTCTCAATTTTCCTCTCCTCCTCTCCCTTTCTCTCCTCTTTCTCCTTTTCACCTTTCCTTCGCTTTCATCTGTTTCCTCTTTGTCTCTGGTGACCTTTTCTCTTCTCTTGATTTTCTACGCCGTTTTAATTTTTCTCTCTGTTTGCTTCTATTTCTTGGTGTTGATTTTATTTTTAGGTTCTTATCTCTTGCCTCTATCTGTGGCTCGGATAATAATAGTAGTAATGATAATGGGTCGTTCTTTCATGGGTTTATCAGTTTTGGCATTGGATTATTTTATGGCTTATTCTACATTTATAAGCAGCGTCTCCAATTTCCTATTATTCAGGTATTTGTTTATCTTGTTATTTTTTAAAGCTTGAATCTAATTTCTATGACCTCTTGTTCTGGTCACTATCATCATTTAGATAAATAGGTAATTGAAAAAAAGGATTACTGATTTGGGATGTGCAGTTTTCTTATTCCCTTGAAGGTAAAATTGTTCATTTGAAAGTTATGTTGTCAATTCTTACCTCTGCGAGAATCATTATTCCTTAAGGGTGTACCAATTTCTAATGTTTATGAGCTTTGTCATGGAGTGGGTGAACATGGCTTACATTTTTTTATGGATTGTCTATTTGTAGTTCAATGTTGGTCTCAAGCCAATATTACTTTGCTTTTTGTTCATTGCAATAAGTGTTCTAATTGGTTGGACTTGATATTCTCTCACTATGACACTAACACTTGTAGCAAGATTTGCATGGTTCTTTGGGCTATTTGGCAACAGAGAAATAATTTTATTTGGAATAAAGCTTTTCGTTCTTCTAAGGACTGTGTTATAGCTTCGTTGCAATTTGTGAATATTTTTTAGCTTCATCAGGGTACTCATAGTAAAGTTGGGTTTGAGAGGAGGGCTGACAGAGTTCAATGGCATAAACCAGGGTCAGGTTTTTACAAGCTGAATAAAGATGCCGCTATTGACATGACAACAAGTATCACTGGCTTTGGTATGATTTGGGCTTTGGTATCACTGGCAGAGAATGAAGATGAAGATGAAGACGATGAACACGATGAAGAGAGCCAATTAAAGAAAATAATAGCAATAAATAAACACATTTAAAGTGTTTGATTTACACTCATTTAACAGACATAGCTTTAAGGATATAATGTTTATAAAAATTGAAGTTTTGAGGACCTAATTAAAGGTAATAAAAAAATAAGGACCTATTGAAATAAAGTCGATAAATTGAGGGACCTAAAAATGGTTTCAATGGACAAAAATATAATATTTTATTTTTTTTATGGTATAGCATATTGTAATTTTGTATTGCATGTCACATCATTCTTATAATAAGGCCAATTAAATAATAATAATTAAAAAAATTAGGGGCAAAATAACACTAAAGCCCAAAACACACTCATAACCTAATGTTATAATTATTTAGGTGGTGGGTAGAGATATAAATTGTTATTCATGATAAATTAACCGTTAAACTAAAGGTCAATTTCCCACTTGAACTTATGTCGAAAGGTCAAATAGATCAAATTTTAACTTTTTCAACAAATAAGTCTAATACTTTCAATTTTTAGGCTAAATAAATCTAAATTGTGACCAAGTCCTGTGCGTGGCATACAAACTATACCGTAGCAAAGTGAAATTCTATAATAAATATTTTATTAATATGTCAAAACTAATTAAAATTAAAAAATATTTAAAAATAAAAACTAATTAGACTTTTTTTTTTTGGGTCGTTTTATTTGCAGTTGAACTTTTCTATTGATCAATCTAAATACCAAGCACGACAACAATAGCAGCGTCTAGCACAACAGTTCCACATGAACAAAATCAAGAAAACCAAAAATTCATTCAAGAAAATCATGAAGAAGATAATAAAATGAAAAATAATTATATTAATTAGACATAAACATAACTTAACTTTTTTTGTCGTTCCAAGTTTTCCCATTAAAAGAAAAGAAATGAATTTAACACATCCAAAAAAGAAGGAAAAAAAAGGGATCATCAAATGCTATCAAACAGGAACCCCTAAGTCTGAAATCTTCATAACTCGTTTGTCAAGCATACTCTTATGCTTCTTCAGAACTGATACCGTAGAAGCTACCTCAGCTCGAAGTTTCAACGCCTCCCTTCTAGGGATTTCTTATAGCTCATCCATTAGATCTGCAACTTGGTTTTCAATATTGTAAAGCGATTTAGCAACACATTGAATTTGACTTCCAACATCCATGAGCTCTATATTGCCATGCATTATATCCTTTTCAGCAAGAAATACTCTTTCAAGTAATTTTCTGCTCTCGTTCTTCACCAAATCAATAGAGAGGTTCAATTCTTTCCCAATTTTTCAGCTTTAATAAATTTTGCCTCCTCACTTTGAAATCGACCAAAGGTATGACGGAATAAAAACCGTCTTCAAGAAATTCGTTCTCATATATTTAAAAAAATGAAAAAAGAAAATCAATTAAACCACAGATAAGTCCATAAAAATAAGCAAGAAACAGAGTTATGTTTAATATACCCAGAAACAAAAACAACAGTTCCTAATTGAAAAAACAGAGCAAGTGCAACACCAACAATATCGTTTGTCTTGCCAGGCTTCACCGTGAAAGGCTGAGGCTTTGGCGGCATGAAATTGGGTGGAGGAGCACAAGTAACATCCTCAGGCTTTTTCAGGTCTTCTTTAGCGGCAGTAGAAGTAGAAGAGGTATGTGTCTCTGAAGTAGCTTTAATAACAATGGGAACTGTCCTTCTCGTGGGCGGTCTTTGATTATCAAAAATATGCAAGAGAAAAGAAGATTGAGAGATGTTGTAACAGATCCAGTTTATGGAAAAGGCATTCAAATGCAAATTCTTACAGGTTGCTCATTGAGAACTACTTGAGGAAAGGTGAGCCAGCTGATGCCAAAACAACTTTGGATGGTATGCTTGAAGATGGGCTTGTTCCAGCTTCATTTGTATTCAGATTGGTGATGGAGAGCCTGTTTGAAGATGGAAGAGTTCAGACCACTAGTCGCGTTATGAAGAGTATGGTAGAGAAGGGGTTGAAGGAGAATATGGATTTAGCATAATTTATTTTTATGTATGTGGTTTTTAACAAAATGATGGCTCCAAAACTTGAGATACCCACTGGCGGTGGCGATGAAGAAGGTAGGCAGAGGGTTGAGTTGCAGTTAGAGGACGAGGGCTAGGTTTTTAGCAATTGTTGACAAGGATAAAAAAATAATAAAAATAATTAATTATAAAGAAAATAAATAAATTAATTAAAAGTAATGAACAAAAATTTGAAAAAAAAAGAGTTTTGAAAAGTCAAACCATTATAAATATTTTTTTTTGAATTGAATATTAAAAAAATTGATGATTATTGTGTACGCGTCAAGTTTGGTTACAATTGGATAAAAAAAATACAAATTTTATTCTTAATTATTAAAAAAGTAAAAATTCGACTTATTTGACTAGTCACTTCAAATTTAGGAGGCAGTTTAACCTTTAGTTAGTAGTAAATTATATATATACCCTTTAAAAATTAAATTGTCCTCCCTATGTTATGGAGGGTAAAAATATTTTTTAATTATAATTTTTTTGTTTGTTATACTGCAGGTTGTAGTATCGCGCTACATGCCACATCATCCTTGTAATAAAGCCTATTTATAGTTAAAATCAAAAGTGAATGCGCATATATGCGGCGGCGGATTGTGACGTAAACAGTGAGTCGTGTGTTATTGAATTGAAGGTTATCAAAAAGTGTGGGCAGTATGATAATTTCACGACGTTATCATCACACAGACCAAGAACGAAGCAGCAGTGCTTGCATTTACCTGTAGCCCTACTGTATGTATGTATTGTATGTATGTATGTATTTCAACCGGAAAATGCCATATAGCATACATTACATTACGCCCTTTACCATCTGTAGCTTAACGTTTTCCGTAAAGAAAGTTCCGGCTGCATATAATTATAATATATGATCCTGGTTTGTCGCCAATTGAAGCTCAATCAAAACAACAGCCATGGAATCTTCTCAGAACCCAGGTGAACAAGAATTTGCCTTTTTTTAATTTATTGTCTTGAAATTAAAACCCAATTGACTGATTTTGATTTCAAGAGGGCAAACGTACCAAATTCTTATTCTTTTTGAGTGCCAATTTGATTTTTTTTTCTTTTTCTCCATATTGATGTTGGTGTTGGATTCTATGAATGTTCCTGTTATTCTGGGTTTCATAATTGGATTCTTTTTGTATATTTCTTTTCTTTTACTTTGATCTGTTTATAGATGTGCAGCTGAAGAGAATTATTGTAGAGAACAACCATGGTGAGAGGCTTGTGGGTATATTGCATGAAACTGGTTCTAAGCAGCTTGTTATTATTTGCCATGGGTTTCAATCTTCAAAGGTTTTCAAATTTGCTCATACATTTCATTCGGCTGAGATGTATTTGATCTTTTTGAGCTTATTTGATGTGATTAGTCTCATGGTTGAGATCTTTTCCACTCTCTGAATCTTTGTGCATAGGAACGGATACCAATGGTGAACCTTGCTGCTGTTCTGGAGAAAGAGGGAATTAGTGCCTTTCGCTTTGACTTTGCTGGAAATGGGTAAGCTTTTATTTGTTTATTTTTCCCATTTGCAATTCAACCAAAAATATCTTTGGCTTATCAATTATAGGAACTTCTCTGCTGTAGTGATGAGCTTGTGACTAAATTCTAAAATTTAAGCTAAAGCGACTATTTCTTGAAGTTCTTTGCTCTGAGATTCCCTGCTTACTGTAGGCTTGATGCTCGAAACAAAATCATCACTTTATGCTAATTGCAGTGCATTTATGAAAGTTTGTATCCTTCATGTTCCAGGGAAAGTGAAGGTTCATTTCAGTATGGTAACTATTATAGAGAAGCTGATGACTTACTCTCGGTCGTCCAATACTTCCGCAGGCAGAAACGAGTGATAACTGCAATTATCGGCCACAGTAAAGGTCTGCTTGTTATTACATGTCTACCTTTTGCTTTAAGCTCTCTGTGTTGGAGTATAGATGTTACATTGCTACATATTTCTGCACCGTGTTAATTCTTCATGAAGTAGTATTTGTTGGCATCTGAATGGTTCCTGCTATAGATGCAATCTTCTGGATTTTAAAAAATTTTACCCCTTCCAAGGAGGATAATCTTCATTTGCTGCCAATAGATAAATAGCGTTAATTAGAAAATAAGGTTTTGTACGCTTCCATTCTGTGCCTTGTAAATCTTGGCTCTAATCTAGGAAGTAGATTTATAGAGTTAAATCCTATAATATACTTTTTGCTTCTTTAAAGGACTCATTTGTTAAGGGTTTCTTGTAGGAGGAAATGTGGTGCTTTTGTATGCTTCAAAGTACAATGATGTGCATACAGTGGTCAATATTTCTGGCCGGTTCGATCTGAAGAGGGGAATGGAGAGACGCCTGGGTAAAGATTTCTTACAAAAAATAAAACAAAATGGTGTTATTGATGTTAAGAATAGAAAAGGTAAGCCAATCATGTGTGACCATGTCCTACAGTGAAATTGCCCAGCCATTGGTTCACTTCTTGTTTCTTTGCAGGAGGGTTGGAGTATCGTGTGACTGAAGAAAGTTTGATGGATCGTCTAACAACAGATACTCATGCAGCCTGCTTACTGATTCCCCCAGATTGCAGGTCAGACTTAGGATTGCAATTTATGCCAATTCCATGTAATTCTTTTAGTGTTCTATATGTCTCCTTATCATTATCATTTATGTCAGAATCTTTTAGACATACTTGGTGATCTGTCATTACCTTAAGTTGTTCATTCTATACATCTTATGTCTCATGCTGTTTAATTAGAATGTTTTCTTAACATCATTTCCTTCATTTTTTTTTCCAGAACTATGATACAAATGCAAATATCTAGAGACAATCTCATACTTGTTAAAATTGTAATCCTTGTGACTAATTCATCCAAGCATTTTGCGGGAGTCCCACTCATATCTTCTCTTGGTTCCGTTGTATTTTTTAATTTCGCATGCCCATCATGATGCTAATGCTGTTAAATTCAGGGTGTTGACTGTTCATGGATCCTTGGATGAGATGGTACCTGTTGAAGATGCTTCTGAATTTGCTAAGTTCATACGTAACCATAAATTACACATCATAGAAGGAGCTGATCATGACTTTACTTCACACCAAGATGAGTTAGCCTCAATTGTGCTAGATTTCTTGAAAGATTTTGATCTAGAGAAAAACGTGCAGAAGTTACTAGATCATTCTGCTAATTCACGATTATGATGTTTTCTTCAACATTGGCATGATATAGAAGTAACAGAAAATGGGATTTTAAACTAGTGGATGCTAAAATAATAGGGTAAGACTTCAGTTTCAATTTCACCTCATAAAGGGGTGATGGCTGCACCTTCAAGCAGCCAAGTTCAATATGTCCCTACCTGCAAGGAGAATGTTCAAACTGTACCAAGACGATGAAGTTGTAAGTCTATGACCTTTGAGCACTGTTTGCAAACACCAATTCATAAAAGCTTTTATCGGACGAGTTTGTCATTTGCTACATGTGTACGCATCTTGCTGCACATCAAATTTATGATGGTTAACCGTCACTGTTGTGCGGACAATTGAGGTGGGGCCGGTAACATTTACATTTTATATTTTGAAGGATTTTTGCCGCAAAAAACTTCATTTTCAACAAATTAGATCTTCCTTTTCCATAAAAAAAGTAGAGACCCTTAATCAATTAAAAACATCCGAATGATGATAATTCAGGCATTTCGCATTGAGATGATGTGGCTATATCTGCCAAAATACAACATTTTAGCTATATCTGCCAAAATACAACATTTTAGCGTTATTGTATCACTGCATACCAAAATTGGTACACACTCAGCAAACAAAATCTTCTTGAACTCGAGAATAGCAGAGATATGCTGACAACTGATTAGCTTGTATATATTACAACTAAGGATCACGTTTAGTGCAAGGTTGAAAAGGATGCAGCATCCAACAAAAACAATATAATAACTGAAATTTGAGCTCCATAACAACTTTCCCAGATGTACATCCCCAAAATGATGCTAGCTTGATTAGGCTGCAACAGTCTTTGGTTTGACACCAATTTTTTTCCAAGAAACGGTGGGCATTATCTGCTTAGTATCAACACGATCCTTGAACTTTATAGCAAAGTTGAGCAACGAGTCTAGGAGAGAGTCTGAAAGAAGGTGTGGTTTGAGTCCCAATTCAATCAGCTTTGTATGTTTGGCATTGTAGTAATGTTCTTCTGCCTCCACTCGTGGGTTGGGTACAGATATTGTTTTCACATCTAGCCCAAGCTTCTCTCCTGCTTTTGTTACAAGGGAAGCAAGTTCATTGACAGAAAACTGCTCCGTGAATTGATTGAATACACGAAACTCCCCAGGCTTCGCTGGGTTTGCAATGGCAAGCTCCACGCATTGAACTGTATCCCTAATGTCAAGGTAGCCCCTGGTCTGACCAGATGATATTGAACAGTTTGAGAACAAAAATCACTGTAGGCATTTTACAAGCAGAAAAGAAGTATTCAAAGATAGCAGTTAGGAGGAGAACATACAGAAAGACTGAATACATGTGCCACAATTTGTGACTAGGACAAGGTTTATTCCAGAAAGGGTCTTAAAAATTCAGCAACAAAGACAAACCAAAGATAGGAGAAGAGGCATCTGCCATCCTCCTAACACATGCATATATGGATGATTGCATGTCTTAGGTAGAGAATCATATAAGTTCACATGATAACCAGTTCCTAATAGTATAGGAACATGGAACTTCAAAGTATGACTTGCTTTGATTATCAAATAGGAATAATGCATATCACTTCTTTTCCTATCTATTCTTTTGTGCTAGTCACAACTTTTAGGGAAAAGTACTGCTGTTTGTGTTGTTGATCAAACTTCTTTTTTCAGAATACAGCATAATAAGCAAAGAGAAAAACTTCTTTGGCTTCCTAATCTCCAGTACGAAAGGCAAGCTTAGTCAAAAGCATCTTAAAATTAGAAAGATACTCCCATAAAAACAAAAAAGTTAAAAGGATGCAAATTGCCTTTCTATTCCAAAGCAGAAGCAGATCTTTATCACAAATTTACTTTAACCTTTTATCAGGAGGATGCCCAAAAAAATCATGGAAGAAAGTAAAAGGAGACACCACAATTTGTAAAAGCTACAAGCCAAAAGATATATTATGACTCTCAAGCCTTCATCTTTGCATCTAATTTAACAAGTGAGAATTGATTCTGTTAAAAGAATGATAAATTTCCCTCATTTTTATATCAGAAGCAAATAACAATGAACATTAGGTTGTATAGCAAAGCTATATAACAATAAACCTTACCTGGCCTCCCTTTCCGTACACAGTGAGTGGATGTCCAACAGCAGCCTGGACACAGAACCGATTTAATGCAGTTCCAAATACTCCATCATAATCAAACCTGTTGCAGAGTTCTTCATGCATCTCAGTCTCATCAGTCCTTACTCCATAAACCACTCCTTGATTAAGATCAGTAGCTCTAACTCCCCAAGCCTTGCAAGTGAAGGCTATATTATTCGAGTCGTGGACCTTACTAAGATGGTAGAAAGAGCTGGCTTGCTTAGGGTAAGGCAAAGTGTCTGTTCGTCCATTATGGGTGATTGTTATATAACCCTCCTCAATATCAATGTTTGGTGTTCCATATTCTCCCATTGTTCCAAGCTTCACGAGATGGCATTCCTCTCTGAATTCCTTAATAGCAAAGAGAACATTAAGTGTTCCAATAACATTGTTATGCTGAGTAAACACAGCTCTAGACCGATCAATCATTGAATAAGGTGCTGAGCGTTGTTCCCCGAAATGGACAACAGCATCAGGTTCAAATGACTTGAATGCTTCTGATAAGAATTCAAAATCACAAACATCACCGATATAGAGCTCAATTGTTTTTCCAGTGAGTGATTTCCAACAACGGAGCCGGTTGTGGATGGAAGAGATAGGGGTCAGAGAGTCTAGACCAAGTTGGTGGTCAAAAAGGCGACGGATGAGGTTGTCAACAATGGCAACCTCATAACCTTTCTTGGATAGGTGGAGGGCAGTAGCCCAACCACAGTAGCCATCTCCACCAATGACCATGACTCGTTGTGGCTTGAATGATCCAACAGAGGTCTCGCTGGAGTTGGAGCTGGATTTAGTTGAAGCTTCTTGGCTTATAGGCCCTGCAGTGGCATGGACAACCAAACTTCTTTTTGGTCTCTCTGTTTGTAAGACAAGCTTTTTAAAAGGAGATCTGGTAGTTGAAAGTGTTAAAAAGGTAGTACGTGTTGTTGGACATTGGTTCAATGGCTGAGAATAAGATCTGCAGCTAGAGGACAACTTTAAGGAGTGAGAAGTTGAAAGCAAATGCGCCATATTGGGCTTCAGTTTTGCTCTAAAATATGCACATGTGCCTACAAAATATCAAAATGATTAGAAAAACTACATCAGTATGTATCCATAATTGAACAAAAGCAAGAATTCGGTTCAATTTCAGATTCCACTGGCCATACTAGGCTACATGAAGAAATATATAGAGAGAGAAAATATTACAAACAAAAAGTGCTAGAAGCATAGGAAATCTTGAATATACATTCACTTTTAGCTAAATATGCATCTACATATAGTCAAAAGAAGCTGAAATCACAGGTTTAGAAACTAAAAACTACATAGCGAAATAAGAACTATGCCACCACAACAATGCACCGCAATGAGGACAAGCATCATACCCGGTACCCACTAATTATTGATATCAATAACAATAATCAAGTACAAGGGGCACGACTTCATCACACCATATGAATGTTTATAGAATCTAATGCACCCATAAGGGAGAAAAAGAAGAATCCAACCACAGTAGCATTCATCATTCAAGAAAGGAGAAAAAGAAAAAGGGACAAGGCTTTACCATTAATTCACAAAACCAGTAACAAAATTTCAGCATTTGGCATTAGAAAACAAAGTAGAAAAACAGCATACACCATAAATACAGAGATTGAAGCAAAAAGAAAGAAAAACATTAAATTTTTAATCAAACTAATTTTAGGTTACATTATGTTTACAGCTCAATATAACAAACAAGTAAATTCCACAACTCGAGAGCAACGCAAGTACACAGCTCAACTCATACAAAATTCAAAGTCACTATTCCATTTTAAAAGAACAGAGAGACAGTAACACATAAGAGAATTAGCTTAAAAAAAAAAAAGCCATTTTTGAGTCAAAGAAAGAAGTAGAGAAGTGATTGATTACCTTGAGATAAGCAAAGTGGGAAGTGGGTAGAGCAGGCTGAGCTCAAGAAATAGCTGCAAGACAAGAAGAAAAGGGTTTATCTTGGACAGAACACTACACGGGTTTCTCCAAGTTCCAGTGAAGCATAACTGAGGTTCAACGTGGGTATATTCGCTTTACGAATTTATCTCTTTCTTTATTTTGTTTTATTTTATTTTTCCAAATTAATGAATACTTTAAAAAAAAAGTAAGACCTTTTTAAGATTGTTTTTATTTATTTTTTAGTATTTTTTAATAAGGGAAAAAATTATAGGAGAGTACCCTGAAATTTTATTTTTCGTTTATAGGATTATAATATTAAATACGCCTATTAATATTAGGAGTGAGCATCGGAGGGTCGGTTCGATTTGGATTGCCAATGGGTATTTCGATTGGATTAAAGAGAAGGAAAATTGGAGACCGAACCGAATCTATTTGATGACTAAGATCGACAGTTCAGTTAACCGATTGAATCAGATTGGTCAGTTAGGATGTATCAGCTGGATCAGTTTGTTAAGGCCCTTTTAAATTGAGCCCAGAACTAATAAACAACTAATAAACATTTAACTATATTAAAAAAATTTAATGGGCTTGGCCCAACTTTACATATGAATGTTTGTAAAGTCTAAAACTATGAGCCTAAGGCAGAAAAATAAAGTCCAAGGATCCCAAACTATACTTAATAATAGCCCCCCCTATAAATTAAAGCCCTATAAATTAACATATAAAATTAAAGCCCTAATTCTATATTAATTACAAGCAACAAAATAATTGTATATTAATTACAGGTAACAAAAAATTATCTTTGCATAAAGTTAAGGACTCCATCCAAAATAATAGGAATCCTGCTTTGTATTCTTGCAAAACAATGGGAAAAAACAAACATAAATTTTAAAGTATTAAGTGAAAGAAATGAATGTTAACAGAAGTATTGATGAAATGAGTCTTAGGGCAATTAGTTGAAATCAATAGTCTATTGGTAAAGTTGTTCTTGGCAACAAACAAAAAATATGCCACCTAAGGAACATTTGATACCAATAAACATTTGAATCATAAAAGTAAATGAGGTGGAAGCGTCATCACTGACTCATCTTATTTGAAACACAAAAATAATCAAAGGAATCAATAAATGATGTAAACAAAAACAATATAAATCCAGCTGCAATTAACCATCAAGTCTTCAGCAGTAGGTACAAACATGAGCCCTTAACAAGATTAAAAAAAGTCAGTATCCCCAATTACCTTGAAAAGAAGAAGCAACAAGCATTAGTATAACATAAATTATAAGCAATCATTTGGTTAAGGGAGGAAGGCTTAGATCTGCAAATCAAATCATGAATAGCAAATGCAGCCACATTTCCAACAACATCAAAATATTGAGCTACCAGGGAAACTTAAGCATATCATTCACTTATTTGACTTAGTTTAAAAGAGTGGAAGCATTCATCATAGGCTCAAATATGCAAAAAAAATGCAACAGCAACACTGAACATAATCAAATCGGTAATGGAGATCACATCTGAATGCAAAAAATGCAACATCAACACTGAAGCAGAATTAAATCTGCAGTGAAGGTCACATTTTAATGCAAAATAATGCAACAGTAACACTATTTGATTCAAAAATACAGTAAAGGTCACATTTAATTACAAACCCCACAAGTAAACAACAACACAAGGAAAAAGCAGCACTGGCAAACAACAGTAATACCCAGATAAAATCATCAATATAAAAGGTAACTAAGGTTAGCAAATTTACTCAAAAAAATTTGTTAGGAAATTTGTTATATGACTTAAGAGGAGGCATGGTCAACAAGCATGTTTGGCCCTATTCTAACTAATGGCAAATCTGCACAAGTAAAATAACAAAGTTAGTAAATGAAAAAACACAAGCAAATTGAGGCATATAAAATTAATTTATACCTTTCTCAAAATTCTCTAAATCTTCAAGTGCCTCTTCAACAGGCACAAGCCGATTGCCCTTTTTTAGCCAATCTGAATTACAAATAAGAGCTTCCACTATCTTTGGAGTCAAGGAGCTCCTAAAGACATCAAGGACTCTCCCACATGTGCTAAAAGCACTCTCTGATGCAACTGTAGAGATGGGAACAACTAAACATCTCGAGCAAGTTTAAAGAGGATGGGGAATCTCTTTGAATTGAACTTCCACCACTTCAATACATTAAAGGCACCTGATTCCTCTAGAGCTGCTTCATTGAGGTATAAGTCGAGCTCACTTTTCTTTCTTTCACCTCCTAAACCCTCCTCTAATTTCTATTTCTTAAAACGGGCCTTTAAAACATATACATTTTTCCCACAAACATAATTAGAAGCACCTGATTCAGATTGGCTAAGAGGTGCAGCAGAGGAAATCTGAGAAACAGAATCAGTTGAGGGTTTGTACAAGGCAACATAAACTTTAAACAACTCATAAAGAGAACATTTGACACTATTGAATATGCTTCCACCCAGTACATCTCCATAAATAGTGTTTAAGGAGAACTGTATGTATTCAATTTTGTCTCTATGATCTAAAATGTTGGCAATGAAAATCAGATAGTTCATTTTTTCAGGGTGTCACCCCAATATTTGTCAAACTTAGTTTTCATGCTATTTCCCATAAGCATCATTGATAAATCAAATGATTTTTGCCACTCATTTAGTGTGCAGAACAAGTCAAAAATTTCATTGAAAAAAAGATTGGCAGTAATGCATTGAGAACCAGAAATTCTCAATGTTAACTCATAGAAATGATGCAGAAATGTCACATATTTCTTGACAGACTCCCAATCATTATAAGTTGGTACACTATTACCTAAATCTGACCTAAAACTGCTTTCATGCTCCTCATAAAATTGAAAGGCCTTTTCATAAGTTGAAGCAATCTTTAACATCAAATAGGTTGAGTTCTATCTAGTGCGAACATCAAGGGATAAGGAAGATTTACATTCAACCCCAACCGAATCACTATATTCCTTGAATTTCCTCAATTTAGATGGTGAGTTTCTAACATACCTAACAACTTCCCTCACTTTTTTAATATAAATGTTTTCATCTTTCAGTCCCTTATTCACAATAAGATTCAAAATACGTGCAATGCAACACATGTGTGCATACTTAGCTCTAACTGTGCTCACCCCCCAAATTTATCATTTTTTTTGAAATATGACAAAGCTGTGTCATTAGAGGAGGCATTGCCAACTGTAGCAGTGAATATATTCCTCAAACCCCACTCTAGCAAGCAGTTCTCTAAAGTTTTAGCTATGTGTTCCCCTCTATGTGAAGTAACATGTACAAAAGAAATAATTTTTTGGTTAAGCCTATACTCATCATCAATGAAATGTGATGTAATGCACATATAATTGATTCTCTAGATAGATGTCAGGAATTAGTGGTCAAGCAAACCCTATTAGAGTGGGACTTGAAGTAATTTTTCAATTTAACTCTCTCTTTAACATATAAATTAAAGCAATCCCTACTCATAGTCCACTTAGAGGGAATCTTAAACCAAGGGCATGCAACAGAAAGAAATTGCTTAAAACCCTCCCTTTCAACAACCTTAAAGGGTAACTCATCAATTATAATCATTTTAGCAAGGTAGCCCATTTTTGGTCTTGGTCAAATTTTCAAGCCCCAATTAAACCCACATTTTCAGAAGCTTCCACATCAGGTTTGAATGTTAAAAGTGCTTGTCTAGTGTCTTTGTTGTATGGATTTTTTTTTTGCAAGCAAGCATGTGATTTTTAAGTGAAGATGTGCCATGTATTTTTAAATGACAGAAAATCATTTTAGCACAATATAAACACTTAACTTTTTGTGTTATGCCTTTCTCATCTTTTAGCTTCTCAAAGTGCTCCCAAGCCTTGGATCTGCATTTAACCTCTTTCCTTTTATTCTTAGCAATAACATTTTGCTTATTAGAAGCAGAATCAGTATTTTGTGCTTCCACCTCAATCTGAGATTTAGAATCAGGGACAGGGACATGGACACCACCACCAGCAGTATTACTGCCATTGGGGGGTGTCGGATTATCCATCCTGCATGCATAGACAATAGTATAAAAGAGTCATAAACATTATGTCAAGCAAACCCTAAAAGCAAAGCAACACAGAAAAGCAAAACTCAACATTAAAAGTCAAAAGCATCAGAATCACATTTCACATATATTCTGTCAACCAAAATAGCAAACAGAGATACTAAAAAGTTAGTTTTCAACAAATATTACTAAATGCTTTCTTTTTTATATCAATCAAACAAATTAAAAGAATAATTATATACATTAAATAAGAGTTATAAACATTTTGTCAAGCAAACCCTAGAAGTAAAGCAACACAAAAAAGCAAAACTCAACATTCAAAGTAAAAAGCATCAGAATCACAATTCATAGAATCACATATATTCTGTCAACCAATATAGCAACCAGAGATACTACAAATTTAGTTTTCAAAAAATATTAGTAAATGCTTTCTTTTTGATATCAATCAAACAAATTAAAAGAATAATTATATACATTAAATAAGAGTTATAAACATTCTTTCAAGCAAACCTTAGAAGCAAAGCAACACAGAAAAGCAAAACTCAACATTCAAAGTCAAAAGCATCAGAATCACAATTCACATATAATCTGTTAACCAGAATAGTAAAGAGATACAACAAATTTAGTTTTCAAAAAATATTTCTAAATACTTTCTTTTTTATATCAATCAAATAAATTAAAAGAAAAATTATATACATTAAATAAGAAACCAAAATAATTTTTAATAACAGAAACTACTTTATTTTATAAAATTAAT
>CATIWM010390697.1:0-10655 GCA_949671775.1 Mallotus repandus
TATATATATATATATATATATATATATATATATATATATATATATAATTAGCTATATGAATTATAGTTGAATTGTAAATGTGAACTGAATTGTAATAAAAATTACAGTAAATTGTAAACATTATCAACCATTACCATAATGGAAATATCCAAGAAAGCATACTATATATGTTGTTGGCAACAACTTGGTGCCTTTCTTCAATTTTTTTAGGCTGCAAAGAATGTAGTCCTAAAGGATCTTATATATTGAACTATATGAATTTTATTTTTATGATTTCTTTTATCATATTTTTATGAATAGTATCTAGTAATAAAATTGTTCTTTTTATTGTTAATTAACTTATTGTCTCAAACTTGTAATTTTATTAGTTTTTTAATTAATTTTTAGCTCTTAACTTAGAGTTGGGGAGTGTTCTTATATGATAATAAATAAAAATTTGGGAGTGTTCTTACATGATAATAAATAAAAATTCTTACTACTTTGCAGCCAATGATTGAATTTATAATATTTAATATACACATCATGTTTTTATTTGATGAGTATAAAATATTTAAAATACGTATGACATATCTACTATTTGAATATTATTTTAAATATAATTAAAAAAATATGTCAATAATAATAATAAATTATTGAAACACTTTTTATTTAATTTAAAATTCAAAAGCCAACGCCTCTTATTCTTTTTTTTTTCCTTCAGATGGGTAATAATCTTATGGTATATTTCATTCAAAAATCTCAATATAAAATTATTTATTCCAAACTCATTTGAAAAGATATCCACTTACTTAAATTAGAAATAAAATTATTTATTAGCATACAAATTTTACTATTAATAAGAAATATGAAATCATTGTACCCACTTCCATGAACTTCATTTTGTATATTCATTGTTTTGATACTTATATTTATTTATTTAACATTTATAAGGGAATTTCATGACCTTTTATGCCTTGAAGGTCAAAGCAATTCATATTTATTTGCAAAAAATTATTGTCTACATTCAAATTATTATATTATGTATTATATATTTAATTAATAAAATTATGAAATAGCTATATTTAATTTGTTTTATTTGCTATTAGAGAATAATGAGGAATAAATGCCGAAATAATAGGAATTTGCATAGTTTTTTTTTTTTTTTAAAAAAAAAGAGGAATTTGCATAGTTAGATATATAAAAAAATTAATTTTCAGTTAGACCTAAACATTCGATAAGGATAGAGTGGACTTTCAATCAATTAATTTAATTTTTAAATGAAAATGTAACTATACAAAAGTGAACAATAAATTTTTTTTAAAAGAAAAGTGAACAATAAATTAATAATGATGGAATGCCTCGCCCGCCTGAGACGGAAACTATTTACGGGACCAAATCATTTAATACAAAGTAGAATTTGAATCCATCTCTCTAAATTTTTATATTATACCTTTTTTTTAAAGGAAAATATCATTAAAAGAAAGTAAGGAATTACATCAAGCCTAAGCAGGCTAATGAAGGAGGGCTGAACATTGAAGTTGTTGCTCTGGAAAACAAGAGAGGACATGTTTTTTGTGAGCCAGTCAGCAACAGAGTTACAAGCTCTAGGAATAAACCTACAACAAATATTGGTAACTAAAAGCTTTAAGCTAAGGATATCTTTAGTAATAGATTCAACATCCCATGGGAAAGAAGTACCAAAGGAGTTGCATAGGTCTATAGCTTGCTTGCTATCAGACTCTATTACAAATTTTTTGTGGACATGGCGAGTAGCAAATTTCACTGCATTCTTTATGGCTAACAATTCAGCCTGAAGGAGGGAAGACATATAGCAGGAATCTGTGTGGATATTGATGACTTGCCCCTGATGATCCCTGCAGATGCAAGCGAGAAGACCCTTCTTGGTCGACTTTTGAAAGCAGGCATCACAGTTGACCTTCCAGGTACCAGGAGCTGGCCGAGACCATTTATTCATGTCAATGATAGTTAGTGCAGAGGTGGGGAAAAGATTGGGTTCAGACTCCCTTCTTTCTGCAGAGCCAATAATCTCTTACCAGGAAGAATTGATTCTGTCAACAGTATGATTAGGGTCCTCAAGGGTGTACTCAAATTCCATCTTGTTCCTCACATACCATATATTCTAGCAGATGAGGGCAGCTAGATTCAATAATTCAGGTCGATTGGTATCATCCAGGCTTTTCTTTATGGCCAGCCACTGGTCCTTGAAAGAAGATGTGTTGTTTGATTGAGGAAGGCTCCCGAAGAGACTGGCATGCTAGATGTGTCTAAAGTGATCATAGGAAAAAAGAAGATGTTCAATAGTTTCCTCATGATTGTTGCATCTTTTGCACAGGTCATTTGGACCACAGTTTCTTCTGTGGAGGTTATATTTAGATGCCACAGCATTCCAGGCACACCTCCAAATGATGTTTATGTGTTTGGGAGTGACATCTAACTTCCATATGGATTTCCAAAGTTCAGGGTCACCATTAGATGAGGCCGAGAAAGCATTGCCAGTTCTATTAGCACGAGCATCTTATTTAAGACATTTATAACCTGATTTAACAGAGTAGTTGCCATATTTGTCAAAATTGCAGACAAGTCTATCATTTCCAAGTCGAGCAGACACTGGGATACACTGGATGGCTTATTTTTTGCTGTCCCGAGAAAATATTAGCAAGCAAGTCTTCTTTCCAAATCCCCAAATCATTATCAATTAAGTCTCTAACCTAAAGGTAACTAGTAATAGGAGGCATGGGAGGTTGAGTTCTGAAGTTTTGCAAACCTAGGATCCAGGGGTCTGCCCAAATCTGGATGTCAGCACCAAAAACCACATTCCATCTGTAACCCTTAGCGATCAACTTCCTACCATGGAGCAAGCTATTCTAAATCCAGGAGAGCTTATTCCTCAAACTAGGAAATAAGGAGGAGGAGGGGAAGTAGATGCCCTTCAGTAACCTAGCACAGAGAGTGTTAAGATGTTTTATAATATTCCACCCCATCTTCCCAAGCATCGCAGTATTAAATTTCTCTAATTCCCTGAAGCCCAGACCTCCCCAATTCTTAGGTTCTGTAAGATTATCCCATTTGACCCAGTGAAGGTGTTGTTTCTCTATGTCCTGGTGCCACCAGAATTTGCGGATCAATTTCTCAATTTCCTGAACGGTGCCCAAAGGAAGCCGAAAAACTGACATGATAAAAGCTGGCAAGGCTTGGAGCACCGACTTGATCATGATCTCGCGCCCTGTCTGAGAGAGAAATTTACACATCCAAGATTGGGTTCTTCCCAAATTTTACTGAATTAAATAATTCAACATCTGCATCTTGGTTTTACCCCCGTCCATGGGAATGCCCAAATATTTGACAGAGTGGGACGATTCCTTGATACCAAAGACACTAGAAGCATAAGCTTTGAAGGCATCAATAGTGTTAGTGCTAAACAGAAGTTCAGACTTGTGTAAGTTCATCCTTTTCCCAGAGGCCCGAGAGTATTGAGAAAGCACGTTACTATAAGTTTCTATCTCCTTATTGTTGTTCTCACCATAGATAAGAGTATCATAAAAAAAGAGAGAATGTGAAATGAATGGACAGTGCTTAGTAATTTTGATACCTTTGATGTTGCCAAGATGGTGTTCATTGTCTATGAGGTGAGAGAGATAGCCAGTAGTAATGATGAACAAGTGAGGCAAAATGGGGTCCCCTGGATGGAGCCCCCTCCTTGGATGAAAAGCTCTAGTGGGTTCACCGTTGATGGAAAAGGAAAATGTGATAGATTCAATGCAAGCCATGATTAACTCAATTATCAAACCCCATTAGTATCTGAATTTTCTTGAGAAAATCCCAGCCAACTTCGTCGTATGCTTTGGCAAGATCAAGTTTAAGAGCAAAGTAACCCTTCTTCCCCTAAAATCTGTGTTTTAAAGTATGGAGCACTTCATGGTTTATGATAATATTTTCTTGAATGTGCCTGCCACTCACGAAGCCTGTTTGTTAAGGGGAAACCAGCTGGGGGAGCCATCTTCTAAGTCTATTGGCCGTGACTTTGGAAATGATTTTGTATGCAAAATTGCAGCAACTGATGGGTCTGAAGTCCTTAAATTTCTCTGGGTTTTTAGTCTTTGGAACTAAGGCTATGGAGGTATGGTTTAAGTTTAAAGGAAGGGTGGTAGTTTGGAAGAAGGAGCGAGCAGTAAGAAGGAGGTCATTTTTTATGAGTTCCCAATGGTTTTGGAAGAAAAGATCTGAGAAGCCATCAGAAAATATCTCATTTGTGACAAGTTTAGGGATAATGTTTTGCAGATCATCCCCAAGGACCACTGGTTCACTATGATATAGTTGCTCAAAGTAGTGAATAGCACCCTCTCTAGTTTCCTTTTCTCCAGAAACCCACTGTCCTTGAGAAACGGGTGTTCCTATCTCCTTCCTTAAGCCAAAGAATTCTGGATCTCTGCTTTCCATAAATTGGTCATATCCTTTTGGGCACTTTGCAATTGATGATGTTTATTAGTATTAAAGGTTCCCACCATGGCTCCCTCCGCATTAGATTGAAGAGCATTAGAGGTCTGGTTGGTGTTATTCCTTCTCGATCTGTTCCAATCAGTGAGCTTTTGTCTCATGTTACTTAGTTTTAAACACAATCCATTTAAATGCTGGTTATCCTCATCTTCTCCATTCCAACAGCTGCACAGTAACTCAATTAGCTCTAGGTATTGTTCCCAACTTGCTTTATACAAGAACCTTTTTATCATTCTCTTCCTAGCCGGGTACAGGTTAAGGGTGAGAGGTCTATAGTCTGAACCTAAGAAGTTACCATGAGATACCATAACTCGATCAAACATGGCAAACCATTCTGCATTGGCAACCTCTCGGTCTAGTCTTGCCTGCACATTCCTAAAGCCTTGCTGTTTGTTGTGCCAAGTAAAGATCCTTCCTTTGAAACCCAAATCAATAAGTTCAAGACTGTAAGAAGCTCATTAAAATCTCGCAAGTGACTGAAAGTGAGATCTCTACCTCCAACCTTTTCATCACTCGTGAGGCAAGCATTGAAATCCCCGATTAGAAGCTAAGGGGAAGAGCCCCGCAGATTTAACAATCTCAATTCGTTCCATACCTCAAGGCATTTTTCTTTTTTGGGGCTGCCATAAACCCTTGTGAAGTGCCACTCTTTATCGTCCCTTGTAACCCACGCATCCATGAAGTTCTTTGAAATTTTAAGGATATGGAGATCACATTCATCAGACAACCATAGCGCTAGCCCTCCCGACAGGTCGTCTGGTTCATTGTATACTCCATTTGAGAAAACTAATTTGTAGCACATTCTCTCTAATCGAGCAGAGGTTTGTTTAGTTACCATTAAAAAGACGATGGAAGGTTTTTCTTTTGAGATGAGATTGTTTAGGGTTTTAAAGTTGAGGGTGTTACCTAGTCCTTAGACATTCCAAGAGATGCAAGCCATAAAACTATAGGGAAGATCAACCCAACTGGAAGCAAGAAAGGCTTCAAAACAGGGGAGAAGCTCTGCTATTTTCTAATGATTTTGTCATTTGTTAAAAAAAAATAAGAGATAATAACATTGATAGTTCTATAAATTATATCGTTTTTTAATTAAGTTCTATAATTTTTTTTTAAATCATGTTTTATAAGTTTTAAAAAAAATTTCTGTTAGTCCTATATATATTTACACTAACTAAACTTGCCTAAATGTACCTAAAAGCTCTAAATGCATGTTAAAATGAATCCTAAAACTTATATAATTTAGCACAAACAAAGTGAAACTTCCTTTTAAAATTTATTGTCACGACCCGAACCGAAGGTTCGTGACCGGCACTAAGGATTAGGGATACAAAAGGTAACCGAATCCTATAGCAAGCCTTAAAAATTTTTCGCGGAAATAAACGATACACTTAACAATAAAATAATAGATGCACAATATTATATAAGCATAAAACAATATTTTTTAAATACAATATTCAAATATAAATACAGAATACTAATAATACAAATCTGAAATTTAACTACTGCGGTGTCTAGAATTTAATTATACAATATACAATTTAAATTAACATACATAATACTGTCGGTGAAGAACGAACTCGGCGCAAAGGAGGAATACTAATAGACTGACTGTGAGGTCCTGAAAAAATAAATTGAGGGGAATCAGACCTTACTAAGTGAATTAATTTTATAAAATGCATGATGATTTTAAAAACCAGTTATTAAAATTCTTTCTAAAATAAAATAGAATAAAATAATTATGATTATTAAAATTATTTACTTTTCTCGATAATATTATATCGAGTCTCTTTAAATTTTTTTAAATCAATTTAATATGAAATCTCGTATAAAACATTTAAAATAATTATTTTGATGGAAAACTAGTAGAACCCTAAATCATTATTCTAATAGTCTTTCGGCTCTCTTAATCCAAGTGACTGCCGTCCCGAGAGCAAAGTACCAACCGAGTTATTGTCATAGTCATTTCACTTATTCCATATTAGATGTCCCGAGAGCAAAGCATCAATTGAGTTACATCCCTTTTTCATATTATTATCGGCCCAAGTGCAATGAATCAACCGAGCTCAATTATATACATATATATCATATACTAGATATTACCCGTGCGCATGTGTTCCTAAAAGACATGGGTAGAAAAATGGGCTTCCTCTATAATCTCCTTTCTTAATTCATCTACATCTGGCACACATAGCCTTGTGCCCAAATGCAACGTGCCCTCACTATCAATTATAAAGTCTCTGTATTCACCTTGTTGCACTTCAAACATAATCTTTTGCAACTGAGGATCTCTTCTTTGAGTTGCTTTAACTTTATCCAAGTACATTGATCGTACTCTTAACTGAACTAAAAGACATTTCTTGGTTATCTTCCACTGCAATCCCTGATCAATCAGTTCATGCAACTCCTTAATGACTGGCCGCTTTTCTGTGTTGATGTGTGTAAGACTACCTGCTGACTTTCTACTAAGTGTGTCAGCTACCACATTTGCTTTACCAGGATGGTAAAGAATAGAGCAATCGTAATCTTTCAGAAGTTTTATCCATCTCCTCTGTCTCAAATTCAAGTCTTTTTGCTGAAAGATGTACTTTAAGCTCTTATAGTCAATGTATATGTCACAAATCATACCATACAAATAATGCCTCCATATCTTCAAAGCAAACACCACAGCTGCCATTTCCAAGTCATAGGTAGGGTAATTATGTTCGTGCTTCTTTAACTGACGTGAAGCATAAGTAACTACTCTCCCATTCTGCATAAGTACACACCCCAGTCCTACTCGAGAAGCATCACAGTACAATGTATACCCTTCATTCCCTGATGGTAAAGTCAATACTGGAGATGAAGTCAACAAGTCCTTAAGCAAATAGAAGTGTTCTTCACATCTGTCAGTCCAAACAAACTTAACATTCTTCTGAGTTAGCTTTGTTAAAGGCGCTACAATCTTGGAGAAATCCTTCACAAATCTCCTGTAATAGCCTGTTAAACCTAGAAAACTTCTCACTTCGGTGACTGTTGTAGGTCTCACCCATTATGCAACTGCTTCAATCTTCTTGGGATCTACTTAAATGCCATTTTTGGATACCACGTGGCCTAAGAATGCCACTTAACCCAACCAAAACTCGCATTTCAAAAAGTTAGCATACAATTGATGATCCTTCAAAGTTTGAAGCACAAACCTCGAATGCCTTGCATGCTCCTCCTTATTTCTTGAATAGACCAAGATATCATCAATAAAGGCAATCATAAATCGGTCCAAGATGGCCTAAATACTTGATTCATCAAGTCCATAAAGGCTGCTGGGGCATTAGTCAACCCAAAGGACATCACCAAGAATTCATAATGGCCATATCTCATCTAAAATGCAGTCTTAGGTACATTTCCACCTCTAATTCTCAACTGATGATACCCTGACCTTAAGTTAATCTTAGAAAAACACTAAGCTCCTCGAAGCTGGTCAAATAAGTCATCAATCCTTGGGAGAGGATATTTGTTCTTGATGGTGACCTTGTTCAACTGTCTGTAGTTGATACAAAGTCAAAGACTACCATTTTTCTTCTTCACAAATAACACCGGTGCACCCCAAGGTGATATGCTAGGTCTGATAAAACCCTTATCAAGTAACTCTTGCAACTGTTCATAGAGCTCTTTCAACTCTACAGGCGCCATTCTGTAAGGTGGCATAGAAATAGGATATGTACTAGGTACAACATCGATTCAAAATTCTATCTCTCTGTCTGGTGGCAATCTTGGCAATTCTTCAAGAAAAATATCAGAAAACTTGCACACCACTGGAACCTTCTCAACTGCTCCAAAGTCCACCTTTGTATCTCTGACCACAGCTAAATAGCCTTTACATTCTCTACTAAGCATTTTTCTAGCTGTGATTGCAAAAATAAGATTCTGATCCATTGAACTCTTCTCGCCTCTGAATTGAAACTCTTCATCATTAGGGATTCTGAAAATCACCACCTTCTCATGATAATCCAACGTGGCACAATGGCAAGCTAACCAGTCCACGGCCAACCTGCTGAGAACTGGAAGGCTGAGTGAATCCTTTACCACTCGGTCTACCCCCAAATCTGCCTCCTGAACTTCAGCCCTGCTTTCGTACATACTGAGTCGGCCTCTGCTGAGGGTACAAAGGTGCCTGATAGGGCTGCTGCACCTGCTGAAATGGCTGAGCGACTGATGATAAAGATCCTTGGGCAAAAGAAGACTGATATCCAATGTTAGGACAAGCTCTGGCAAGATGTCCTATCTGCCCACACCTGAAGCAGGGTCTAGTCAGCAAATGGTTCGGTCCCTGATGCACTCGACCACAAGTAGGGCATGCACTGGGCCTCGAGCCTAAACTACCATGTCTTGAGCTCTGACTACTACTACCACTACTAGCTCCAGGTCCAAATCTCAGAGGTCTGTTGCTCCATTTGTTGTGTTAACTAGTCCTATGTGCCCGACTACTCCGAAAACCTTGCTGAGAAGTACCCGCAATCTGAATACCATATAACTGCCCATCTAAAACATAGGCTGTTGAATCCCTTGAGTCATCACTACTCCACTACTACTGCTTGCATAGGGGTCAGAAATAGTGTCATGCATAATATGGTGTTGCTCTAGCTGTCGAGCCTCCTCAATCATACTGTCTAATGTCCGGCCGATAGTCTGGATGCTGATGTAGGCTGCACCTAAACCCGTCACAAATAACTCTACCACTCTCCTATCATCCTGCATCACATCCAGTGCATGACGACCCAATCTGAGGAACTCATGGGTGTAGTCTGCCACTAACCTATCACCCTTGCTTATGTGCAGTAGTTGCCATCTGATGTTATCCCTCATTAATACTAAACAAAAGTACCTCAGAAAATGTTCCTTAAACTCCAACCAAGACATCGTGGTCATGCAGGGCTGAATGGACTGCATGAACCAATCCTGAGCTGTAGCCTGAACAGATAACTCCACAATCATAATCCTCTGATAATCCGAGTAACCTGTCTGAGTCCTGGACTCAATAGTTTTAAGAAAATCCAAAGCATCTCCAGTGCCATTAAAAGAAACTCTCCCCACTCTAGATTACAGTAGCGATGCATCTGCATCAGACATTCCCTGATTCCTCTGCTGAAGCATCTGCTGAACTAAAGGTATGGCTTGATTCAAAGCTACCAAGCCTTGGTTAATTCCTGTCATTCCAGCTGCAAAAGCTGCAGGATCAAACTCAGGAACTCCTAGTCCTACATGCCACTCTTCTTCTTACACCTGAGCTGCTTCTGCTCTTTGTCTGCCTCTACCTCTTCCCCTACCTCTGCTCCTACGATGAGGAGCAGGGGGAGGAATCTCATCCTGTAAGGACTGCTCATCATTATCATATGCTGCTTTGGCAGCAGGAGCATTCTGTGCTCTCCTTCTCATTCTGAAAAGATAGAACCAAACAAATTCAAAACACAACAAGGGACAAACACAACACAGAAGCCTAGAAGCTACGAGGACAACAATTGACATTTATCAACCTAATTATCGCAGCAGTTCAAGAAAAATGCAACTCAAAGATCATTAGAGCCGAAAATAAAACAATGGCTATGATACCAACTTTGTCACGACCCGAACCAAAGGTTCCTGACTGGCACTAGGGATTGGGGATACATAAGGTAACTGAATCCCGTAGCGAACCTTAAAATTTTTTTGTGGAAATAAACAATACACTTAACAATAAAATAATAAATGCACAATATTATATAAGCATAAAACAATACTCTTTAAATATAATATTTCAGTTCAAATACAATATTCAAATATAAATACAGAATACTAATAATACAAATTTGAAACTTAACTACTGCGGTGTCTAGAATTTAATTATACAGTATACAATTTAAATTAACATACATAATGCTGCCAATGAAGAACGAACTCGGCGCAAATGAGGAATACTAATAGATTGATTGTGAGGTCCTGAAAAAATAAACTGAGGGGAATTAGACCTCACTGAGTGAATCAATTTTATAAAATGCATGTTGGTTTTAAAAACCAGTTATTAAAATTCTTTCTAAAATAAAATAGAATAAAATAATTATGATTATTAAAATCATTTACTTTTCTCGATAATATTATATTGAGTCTCTTTAAAATTTCTTAAATCAATTTAATATGAAATCTCGTATAAA